>JAAGVU020000039.1:10804084-10825843 GCA_011763525.2 Mormyrus iriodes
ACCCTCCCCTTGCCCGCGGGCGGGGTGGGGGGGGGGGGGGGGGGGGGGGGGGGGGGGGGGGGGCTGGATGGGGAAGGAGGCCAAACATCACTACAGAAAGAGTAATATCAGAACTGATCGTGTGCCAAGGATGTCATTCCCAGAAGGGGCTGAGGTTAAGGGTGCAAATCATGATATACTAAAGGCCCTGGCAAAAGCTGCCATCACTACAACAGCGCTTCCTAATGGTGCTGTGACCCACCGAGCTGCTGCGGTTCGGACCCGGGCGCTCGCCATCCAGCCGCGTGGGCATCTTCAGACCACCATACTTCTTCCAGTACGTCCAGCAAGGGGCACACAGGCGACACTGCATGAGAGGCGGACCCCACGAGTACCATTGGTGCGAGGCTGTGGCTGCAGAGAGATGAAGGGTAGGCAGGTGGGTGAGTCACATGACGTGAAAGCACCGTGACCTGTGCGAACACTGAGAATAATCAGGCAAATGGAGCCCCCACGCCTCTCGCTGGACGCACTGTAGCAGCTCTCGCAGCCCCGGCCTGCTCCTGCTGCCTGGCCTGCCGAGCCCGGAGCTGCTGCAGCACCATTCACCAAGCCCTGCTTCACTCCGTCAACACTCAGCTGGTTTGGGTTGGGCTTGTTGCTAGGAGTAACAAAACCAGGTGTAAGGGTGGTGGACAGTGGAGGACCTTCCCCCTGAAGTTCAGCCCGGCAACCCCCGGCACCACCACTGGCACCCCCATTTCCATAAGCACACTTCTAGAATCCACCAGGTACCCCCCCCAGCACCCACCTTCCTAAAAACCCTAAAAACAGCACCACCCTTTACACAAATGACCTCCTTGCGACTCTCCCAGCATCCCCCTTCAGATGAACACCCCCCCGGGGCCCCCCTGGTACCACCATTCCCACAACCGCCCTCCGGGAACCCCCCTGGTACCCCCATTCCCACAACCGCCCTCCGGGAACCCCCCTGGTACCCCCATTCCCACAACCGCCCTCTGGGAACCCCCCGGTACCCACCTTGGCACCCCCCTTCCCATGAACGCCCTCCAGGAACTGCTCTGGTGCCCCCACTACGCTGCCACCACCCCCTGCCCATAAGCACCCTCCTGCCAGCACTCACTAGTTGGGGATGTAGACCTGCTTCAGCTTGCTCTCTGCTTCAGCTGCTTTCAGACGTTTCTGTGACAGGATAAACAAAGATGGCAGTAGGGTCAGATTGCAGGGCTGAGAGCAGACGAGACAAGTCTTCCTCTGCAGAAAAGAGTGGTCTCTGTGTCAAACGGTAACAGTAGATGGTGCAGTAGAGCAGATGTGCCAGATGGTTATTTATATTGACCGAAATAGCTGTCAATAAATAATCAGATATCATTAATTAAATGCCTGCTTCATATTTGTTCATATAGCACATTTCCTTTAACTTTCTGGAAGTATGTTGATTAGTGTAAATGAGCATAGGAAATGTGTGTGGTTCCACCCACTTTGCCAAATTCTCTTCCGGTTGACAGGCCCCCCTTCCCACACGCCCACAAACCTTTCAAAATGTCCACAAACCTCTCAAAACACCTGTCAAGCTTTCAATACGCCCACTACTCCTGCCAGCAGAGACCTATACTTGGAGCAGCTCGCTAGCATGACAAAGACAGAGAGAGGCAAGGCGGTGGAACGTAGAGGCGGGGCGGCAGCCTCACCTGCTGCACGTATCTGTCCGTTGTCTTCCACATGTAGTAATACTCGATGATGCTGGTCAGGGACTTCCAGGGGAGCTGTAGCAGGGTGGGGGGGGTGAATTAGGGTCAGAGATTGGCCTGGGAGGGGGGGATAGCGCAGCCTAGGAGCACAGCTGCACGAAAGTGAGAGCTTACAGTAATTATACATGGAAACCAGGTTCTTACTTGTCTCAATCCCTTTGTGTCTGTAAGACCCATCAATCAGTCCAGCAAAAACCAACAAGACTGATCAAAGCACATCACTCCCTAAGGGTCATCCTGTGCTCCTCTCTCTATTTCATCCATATCCCAGCATGCACCTGCCAAAGGTGAGGCTGTCTAACCAAGCCAGACACAGCGTGGCTTGTTCTTTCCACATACAGTGGCATCAGAGGCGTATAGAGGGGTGGGGCCACAGGGGCACTGGACCCAGCTGAATGTTGATTAACCCCCAAAATGCCCCTATTCTGTTTAAAACATATCATTTGTTGGCCCTGGTGTATGAATTATGGCCTCTCTTATGCCCCCATCGTAAAATATCCGAGAATCACCTCCAACTGATGAGTCTCTCACACATCCCCCACGGTCACTCACAAAGTCCTGCTGGATGTCGCTGAAGTCCTTGCCGTACTTCTCCAGCGCCTCCTCAAACAGGCCGGCTTCGGAGGCACTCCACTCCTCCATCTCGTCGCGGCACAGCACAGGGCCTCCGTGGGGCACCAGGGCAGCAATGGCCTGGGACATGTCGTAGCCCGCCTTGTGCAGTGTGTCCATGGCGTGGAACTGGAGGGTAGGCCACAGCATCTCTGAAGGCACTCATGGGCTCCACTGCCCTCCCACAGCCCGGAAACCTCCATACGGGAGAACTAGCAAGTCTGCTGTGCACTACACAAACTTGTTTTACGGATCCCTGTTCACAGCACACCCTGCCTTCCTGCCTGTATCTCCCAGGCCCTTTACCTTTACTTTAACAAGAAACGGACCCGCAGGTACTGTATACAACAGCAGGTGACCCCAGAGGCACAGCTAAAGGAAAACCCGGGAAATGCACCCCCTTGTGGCAGGCCCCAAGTGGCAGCTCACCAGCGTGATGTCACGGGAGGCAGCAGCGGCGCTCATGTGCAGGCTGGGCTGACGGACCGAGCTGCTGCAATCGAGGGCACGGGCGAAGGTCCCCACCGAACTGCGGAGCAGAGCTTTTTCAGCCAGCAACACTTACAGTGACAGAAACCTCACAGCCTTCCATGAGGCGCCCCCTCACCGAGCCACCACCAGGAACTGGTCAATCTGCTTTTCCGTCAGAGGGCTGCTGGGATCCCACACTTTCTCCTCCAGCTTGGACTGGTCCCGTTCACTGTCCTCCCCTGCAGGCAAATGGTCCATTGTAAATACCTAAAAGGCTCTTGTGATCAGACAGAAGCTGCCACCTCCTCAGGAGTCACAGGGCAAGCTGCTTTTACTCGCCCAAGCTCATAACTCCATTAGTGAAGTGTTTCCCAATCTGGTCCTTGGGGACCCCCAGAGTCTTTGCTCTCTCCAAGCTCCGGAAAATGTGGCCTGTCTGGCCGGGAGTTGGGAGGGAGCGTCTGTGGGTCCCCGAGGACCGGGCTAGGAAATCACTGCATTAGTGAATGGATAGTAAGCCACCCTGCTTGACGGTGCAGTGTGTAGCTCAGCTGGTTAGGAATCTGTATTGCTTGTGGGCTCAAATCCCATGGCCAGCAGAGTAATAATATCCCCAAATCACATAAACTTGAGCAAGACCGGTATCTGCGCATAGGACCTACACTCGCTATCATTCCATAACCCAACAAGTCTGTTCCTCCCCTCCACAACTAGCTTGCCATTATCCTGCTCTACTATTTAAGTTTATTCAGGATCTGGTAAACAGGCCGACGGCTCTGACCCTCTCCTGGAGAGTCGGTGACATCAGCCTGGTACTTGCTCCCGACCCGGATCTCGCCCTTGTCTGCCAGGAGCGTCTTCTGCTGAGGGTCGTATACCAGCGAGTAGAAAAAGCAGTCCTGCTGGGGCGTGGGGCAAAGGCAGCAGCAGAATTAGTGCCACATACTCTGTACTGACAGCACATTCACAGATGATGCTTAAGCTCAGACTATTAACATGAAGTTTGTCCATCTCACCTAAGGACAAGTCAACCCGCTAACTCGACTACTCCAGTAAAAACAAAGCTTCATACAAAATCATCTTTTGGAGAAAGACAACTCAGCAACCACGATATTTTTATAGCTACCATCCAAAAACAAAAATATTTACATATGTTTGACCTTGAAAAGGGCAAAGAGTGTACATTACCACTAACCCCTAAAGCCTACCCAGGCTGTCCTCTGTCTGTCCCCCATGATCCTGTGACCCTGATCAGCATTCCATGCAGTTTGCTTCTCCCTCTGTCTAATAAACAGAGCCTGCAAGCTAACCACACAGGACAGAGAGCACATGCGGGTCTCAGGAACAAAACTCTTATACAGCTGGCAATGGCACCCAGCCCACATGGAGAGCAGGGACAGCACCACCCTGACAATGGCAAGAAGGCCATGCTTACCTCCCGGTCCAGGTAGGAAGCCAGGGCCTCAGTCTCATTCAGCAGGGTAACGCAGCACTTCCCTCTAAAGACAGGGAACGATCACCAAATACAAGTTAACAACTGGCAGACTGGACCAATCAGAAATAAGGGCCACATGCTGAGGTGTGGGCTATTTACAGGTGAGTTGATGCTGGGGATACCGGAAAAGAAGATCACCTGATGTGACATTGGGGCTGCTGTGTATCTGACATGTTACCCAGGGCCACTGTGTACGGGCCACCTGATGTGGGTGGCAGGGTTTTTGGCATGTACGGGTCACCTGATGTGGGTGGCAGGTAAGGATTCCAGCTGACGGGACAGGAAGAGCTCTCTGTGCCTCAGTTGGTGCTTCTGCTTCTCTGAGAGCTCGACCATCTCTGGGTTCTCCATCTCCTCCTCCAGCTCCCCTATTAGACATTACACACTGACGTCATCACCTTGGGTGTACTCAGCTTCATCTACTAAACATGCTGACCAGATCCATAGCAGTGGACGTCTATTCCCTACATGCAGCAGTAAGATGTTAGCCCAACATGAAGGTTTAAGAGGCAGGCCTGAATGCTGTGGGCTCTCCATAAAGAACATGTGCAGCTGCAGCAGTCTGCAACGTGTCAGCCCTGCGGTCAAAGGCAGGCACGCAAAACCGCCTACCGGCCCCACCCACTCCCCTGCATCTCTCTCATCTTTTCTTTCTTTTTCTACTCAACTTTTTGTCATATGGGAGAAGCAAAGGGTGGGTGGGGCATTTGGGTGCATGCCAGGCTGGGTTGTACATATTACTTAGACAAGATTGGTCATAACCAGTCTTTTTTACAGCCTTAGAAATCGTCTGGTCTCTGGGAGCAGAAAAGGAAAGTGAGTGAGAGCAAAAGCGAAGCCCGATTGCTGTTCTCTGTTCCCACATGTCATTACAGTAATTCATCATGTTACAATCAGGAATCTCAATAAAAGGCCTTCAAAATCAATTATACTGCAGTCCTCCCCCTCTGCTTCCAAAGCCTCGACGTGATGCCTTTGATCACGCACCAACATGCCACTGCAAAAACCCACAGTCATCCTACGTCTATCCACAACCAAACTCACTGGCTAGTAACAGGGACCATGTGGTTTTTTTGTTGAATATCAGATTCCCTTACAATGCAGTAACCCTTCCTCACTTTTAGAGTGGTGCCACAACAATGGGTAAGGCTCCTCCTTTTCCAGTAATTGCCCCTCCTGCTCCAGCATTTCACCTCAGCCCTATACTAAGGTTAGGGACAGCTCCAGATGGAAGGAGTCAACATTTTGGCCAAGGGACATATTTCAATTATGAATCACAACCAAACCACATGTGAAGAACAGCGAGCCAAACTGCTGAGATCTGGGGAGAGCAATTTCATAACTTCAGTGGGTCAGGGGCTAAGATGGAGATGCACCCTTTTCAGTTTCTTACACATGGTAACAGTTCTACACGAGGTCATCTGCTTTGGCACACATGGAAAACACAATCAAAGGAGCTGTCATATAATCACACACTTGGTAACTTGTCCAGTAGGCTCTCAAGAAACCAGGCAGCATGTGGCCACCCCCAACATGAACTCCTCACACTTGAAGTTTTTAAAAGTCTGGAAGAACCAACAAAACAGACACCTGAAGTGTGAGTTCCTTAGGAAGCCAGGATTCAGTGCACATGAACGCACCTCAGAAAAGCCAGACAGCTACAGCTGAGCCTTTCCTCAGTGGTGCTTCAACAGCTTAATCCCCAATGGGAGGTGACAATACAAACCCAAGTGGGTTCAAGACATTTTAATTAGGGCTTAATTTACCCTTGAAACACCAAGTGAAGAAATCACTTACTCAGTCCAGCTCCACACAAACACACTTTACTGTGGAAATGATGAGATGTGAGCACAAGGTTTGGGAATGACTCCTCAAACAACTTCCAGCCTTGATAGATCAGATTTGTTTTTTTGTTCTGCACTGCAGAGCATCAGGTACCAAGGTGCCAAAGTAACACGAACTATCCTTGTGCACAACACCTCAACAGCTCCACTTGATACACCCAGTTGAATAATTGGATAAAAATGTAGCTGAATAAAAACATCAGCCATGCATCTCGATGTGACTGATAGTCAAGTTCCGGCTCCGGATGCGTGTAGTCTCACAGCGCCGAGGGCACAAAAATAAACATTAGCCAAATTTCTGCAGCTCGCTTTTAACACTTCTCGACCATCAGTGCAAACAAACCAAGAGACCAACAAAGAACCCAGAATCCTTCACCCCACACACTATTAATTGACCATCAAGCACAACAAGATATGAGCCACTATAGCACTGTTTGCTTATTTAGTCTAACAGGTTAAAGGCTATAAATTCCTTGGTTGGTAATCAACAGTAACTTCAGTAGTGGAAATCAGAAACTGCGAAAAGATCTTATTAATAGACATATAATAAACATCATTGTTATAGCACAGAGCAAAGAAAACTGTCTAGGAAGACTGGGGGGGGTGGCTTGCCGCTTTAGGTTTTTCCTGAACTGTTCTTTTTTACACGGCCCTGCGCTGCCCCAGTTAGCACACCATCACCTTCCTGTACCTCTCTAATGCTCTTGACACCCAGCTTCTTTCTCAGAGTCCCCCCTCGCTCCTGGCTTCTCTCTGATTAAAATAAGACAGTGCTACCATGCCGCTTGGACTCACGGGCATGCTTGTCGGCCAGGGCAATGAGCGTGCTGGAGATATCCCGCCGTCTGTAGAAACACACCACCTTAGCTTCCACATTGCCATTCACGGTCTGGAAGAAAAAGGGTGATCACAGTAAGCTCACATCTGACCCAACGTGGTGTTCCTATATAGGTATGGGTAATACCACCCACAGACTATAACCCACCACTGTCATTTTTGGAATAAAGTTCTTTTCTTCAGGCTTTTCTAGACTGGACACTATAGATGGGTCTCAGGGACCTAAAAGTTTATAGGTTTTATTATGCACAGTTAAACATGTGCAGGTAAAGCATTGTGAAATGTGTGACCTAATCATGTCCTTGGGGCTGACTGCTAATCCTTCAAGGGGCAAACTGTAATATTTTAGATTACATGCCATGTTATAATGAGCACCTCTCCCATGACATTGGCCAGCCCTACTTCTGTGTCCTTCACCATCTGGATGACAGCAGGCTACAGCACATCAGGCTTTCAAATGACACACTAATAAGCCAGCATCTAAGCTGGCCCAAACCTGAGGCAAGAATCAGATTTCCTTGTAGGTATAAAGGGAGAGAGAAGAGAGGGGAAAAGGCATAGGTTTTATCTAATAAAAGCCAGATGAAATATTTTCTGGTCAAGAACACTTGTAAGGTTAATGTGAAATATTTCAAAGTTGATCAATTAAAAGGTGATTTTATGTTTAATAATGAAATACAACCACAATTAGCTACAGCTCTGAAAAAATTGTAAGAGACCACTCTATATATTTTTTTTAATCTGCATTTTAAAATCCTAGCTTAAGCCTGGTTCTGGTGGAAAGAGTCTACACTACGCAGCAGGCAGCTTCCAGGCTCAATGTTTCTAAGGCAGCAGTATACAAGAACAAAGTGAAACAGGAGACACTGGCAATAACCAAAAACCAGCCAGGTAGAGGGCAGAAGTAACTTCCTAATGCCAGAGACGACCATCAACTTATCTGGCAGTGCCTCATAAATCACAGGATGACCTCAAGTGACCTTCAGAAAGAATGGGAAACATTAAGTAGTGTGAAGTGCATTTCTAGGACATTTCATAACAGGCTCCTAGAAGCAGGACTGAAGCCCCATAAAGCAAGGAAGAAGCAGTCACTGAGCAGCAGGGAAGAGCCAGGCTGGAGTTTGCAAAAAAAAAAAAAAAAAAAAAAAAAAAAAAAAAAATGTCCCTTTTACACAGGTGCATACCCATCAGTTGAGAAACAGGAACAGAAAATTTTGCTGTGGTCTTAATTTTTTTCCAGAGCTGCATATGCAGTATATTGACCGCAGTGATTTCACATTAACAAAAACATTTTATAGAAAACGCCACAGGTAAAAAATGGTTTTAACTTTGCCCTTTCAAATCTTTCAAACAGAACGCAGTAGCAAGTTGATATACCTTCACTTACCTTGTTCAACTCCTCTATCCTCCTGATCAAGAAAGGATTACTGGAGGAATTCTCAAAGTAAACATAATCTGTGAGATTAAAAAGATGACATGAAAAATTAACATCACATTTTAGTCTGAATTAAAATGTTTCAAGGCTATAGACATTTTGTGCTTGTACTTACAGTCTGACCATTCGAGTAATAAGTATTATAGTGGCAAAGCTAATTAGGAACGATCCATCTTATACGAATTAAAATACTGAAAAATATGGTCCTGCCAAACCTCCAATAGAAACCTGACCCCTTCCAGGAGTTTAAGAGAATGGAGACCTTTTCTCCAATCTCACGCACAAGACCTTTGTCATTGAAGCTGGTCATACACACAGCACAGGCACCACCCATTGTAGGTCACAGAGATCACCTCTTGTGACATTGCATATGCATAACACTGAGGTTCAAGTGCAGCATATGTGACTGCATTGTGTCTAAAACACACACAGACTGTACACAATGGAGACTTAATATAATCCAAATCATTTAAATACCCTAACTGCATTGATTTATCAACGAAGTGATATCACACCACATCAACTGCATCTTGCCAAAATTACATTTTTCCTGAGACAATCAAGGCTGCATTTTTAAAAATTGTACAGTGTAAAAGAACCCTGAGAAAGATAATTTAACTCTTCCATGCTGCTTTGTAATTACACCCCAAGGTACAAAAAGCTTTTACTGAAAATACCAGAATTCAGCAGACAGGAAAGTTTAAAGAAAATGTTTATCAACCTTCCCTGTCAGTTTACACAATTTACTTGTGACAGTACACAGCTGTTTTCCTGGTCACATTTCTAATAAATATAAAAGACCTTTGGGAGGAAAATTATTTTAAAGACACTCTGAAATACAGAATCTTACTCTGATTTACCCAAATGGCTAGTTTACATAAATATATATATGCACATGAAACATTTGTCTACCTCTAATATCTGAATTATATACAGATGTTGGTGTTTAAGAGTCTACAGAGGGTAGGTCAAATGAAAAATGCATGAAAACCTGCACCGCATGAGCAGTTGAACCTGCAGTCAAACAGCTAGGCATTGTGGGTGTTCTGACACACAGATGCTCACAAGCATGTATGGGACATTGCCACCCATATTACAATACAGAGCGCAGGACAAAGAGCACACAAAGACACAAAGACCCCAGAGACCTGCCCCTTCAAGCGAAAGGTTCATTACAAAGATTATTTAAAGTGATATGAAGTCCAGGTACAATCACAGGCTCCAGTATAACAGCATCTCTCCAAGTCCCTAGAATTACTAAAAAAGGTACCTTAAACTGCATCAGTGCGTAGAACCCTATTAACTAATTGTAACTGATAGAGGCTAATCACGTGATCTCTAAAAACTGACCCACGTTTCACTATGGGTTACTACAAATAAAATAAAGAGGTGAAATTTATAGCCAAACAAGAATGGCCTGTCAGATACCTAAAACCAAAATACTATGCAGTTAAAAAACACATTAAGAAAATTTTAAATAATGATTAATGATTAAATAATAATGATTTTTAACTTAAACAGTCCTTCATATTATATTAAGATACCCTGAAGAATATCTCCAGATTAAAAACAGTAACTTCATCGGACTTCTCGCATTAATCACGGCGACAGGAGCTGCAGTCCAGGCCGTCCGGCGCTTCGAAGACAGGGCTCTCCGTTTAAACCGGATTCCCGTTAGTGTGGGTGGGTGGGGATTTGTCTCGGCATGGTAAAGGTCCGCTAACTGAGCCACCGAGACTAACTGCAACTTCCCGGGTCCCAGCCGACAAGCTAACAACTCCAGGTAAAGCCGCTAAGTGCGGCTATCGGTCGACATGAACCCGGAAAAAGCAGCCTCCATGTCGCTTTAGGGAGAACCCCCTCCGGTCGGGAGCGGGGCATCAGTGCGGGACCCTGGACGAAAAGCAGACGCCACATCGGTCTGCGGCTAACTTTACCGCCACCAAGTCCCGCTACGGCGACTTCTCCCCTCCCGGTGAAGGGAGATGAACCCAGAAGTTCCCTAAGCGCAGTTCGGCGTCGAGCCACTACGTCCAGCTAGCGATAAGCGAGAGAAACCCCTCCAGAGACCCACATGCTCTTCATCATACTAGCGTCCGCCAGCGCCACCGACACCACCGTCCTCATCCTCCTCCTCGGCACTGGCTAACCGACCGCCGCGCGCTAGCGGGCGGCACAAAGCGGCGGCAGGCGGCCGCACGCAGCGCGTGAGACACTGGGGACTCGCGAGCAGACGGTTCCCACCTCCGACCCGGTACATATTCGCTGCCATGACGGCCCCGGGTCCTGGCTCTGGGCAGGGACGGCGAGAGATCGCTGACGCCTCCGCCGTCGTTACTACTAGCTACCGCTATTCTGTTTTGGAAAATGGTGGATTCGTTAATACCTAGTGCGCCAGACGCGGGAGCTTAAAGGGATAGTACACATTTAGAGACGGATCCTCCCGAATAACGGGGATGCAGGGGGGTGTCCACTGTGAAATTCACACGCGTCTCAGTAAAAAGGTTTTTTTCTTTTTGCCCCCCCCCGCAGTGCGATCTTTAATGCACCAACTTTTCTCCCAGGGTGACCGTGTGCGGACCCCGCCTGAACAGACCTGGGTGCAGCTTTGAACCCGCAACCCTAAGGCTGTGTGCAGGCGGGGCTGACAGTCCACAGTCCCGCCCCCTGCTTTAGTGCAAACCATGAGGATCTCGGTCATAAACTTCTACACTTCTTTCAAAGGAACCTGAGTCAGATATTCTGTTTCACATTCAGCGGTCAACCCTGATGTATGCTATCACTAGGCTTTCGCCATTTCCACTACAAATCTAAGACTTTACTCTGAGTCTTTCCTAGAGTTCATGGTGAAGAATTGGAGAAGTCTAAGGACCCCGGTTGTATTTAGGATGGGGGATTGGTTCAAATGGTAGAGCGATCGCTTAGGGTGAGAGAGGTAGTAGGATCGATGCCCTAATTCTCCAAGCTTTTCACATGTGTTACCGTGGGATCGATGAAGTGCGTTTTATTTGCAGATGAGCCTAAGCTAAACATCCCCTCTGTTTATGCCGTAGTATCCTGTACTATCCACCACTTTACAAATTTGTTCATCGTTACACACATTACGTTGCTTATTATTCAAATATTAAATAATTTAACAGTGATCATTTGAAATTTAACAAGACCTGATTTAAATTCTAAATCAACTTAACATTGTTCTGCATTAAAGGTTCTCATAACAGCCTTAGCTGAAGGAAAATGTAACGTGGCCCTGAAATTGAGAAAAGTCCGATTTTTTAAATTGATAATGCAGTCTGCAGTCCATTGTCTTTAAATAGCACAACAACTTCACCACCAGAGGTCGCTAAAAGGGCACATTAACTGACAGACAATATGATTTGTTACTCTACGCCGTTTTCACATAGCAACCAGAGGCGGCTGGTGAAAAATATTTTAGGTGGGGATATTTGTGCCGTCAGTTTCAGTAACCATCCCAATACAATTTAACAGAAACTGCAGGATACCAGTGCTTTGTGAAATAATAATAATTTAATTGGCATTAAAAATTAAGAGATTAATAAATAATGAAAATTATAATAACAGGGCTCGCAAAATTCCGAAATCTTTAGATATTCGTTCTGGTAACATATCGTAAAGGACATTCTCATGCTTCCAAGTTAAGCAAACCAGCCACTTTGTGTGATAGGCAACATTAACTGGGCACCAGAAGCGAACTTGGGACACAGTAGTCTATTAGAATCACGGACATCAAGAGAGGACAGCAAAAAGAAACAATTGAGACATTCCTCGCAGCTAAATGAAAGTCGGATATAGAGGGATGAAATAAATCGATCAGCAATTCACCTTTATTCGCTTTCATTTGCTTCAGTGTTACCCATGACATTTGAAAAACCATATAATTAATGATATCCTTATAACGGACAGCGGGCGATTCACAACCATTTTGCTTTCAATGTGTCGGGGTCGGGCAGTGGTTAGCACTGTTGCCTCACACCTCTGGGATCAGGGTTCACATCTCAGCCCGGGTTCTGTGTGTGGAGTTTCCTCCGGGTACTTCGGTTTCCCCCCACGGTCCAAAGACATGCTGAGGCTGATTGGAGTTGCCAAATTGCCCGTAGGTGTGAGTGTGCCCAGTGATGGGTTGGCACCCCCGTCCTGGGTTGTTCCCTGCCTTGTACCCGCAGGCTCTGGACCCCCCGTGACCCATTTGGAATAAGTGGTTATAGAAAATGGATGGATGTGTCAGGGTAATAGCCATTCTGTATTTTTATCGTTTACTTTTATTTCGTTTTATTTATTTTGCTTTTAAATAACGTTAATTTGCATCACCGTATGCAGTGTTCTGAATAAAAGACCGGTCCTGCTACCCTGCTTTCCAAGAACGAACTTGAGCACCAAGAAATCATGGGAATGGTCTCATTTAGCGAGGATGCAATCAATGTATCTTTGGTATTTGGGGCCTGGCAAGAACGACATACAAGGATTGTTTCCGACCATGGAAGATGACGTAAAACACCCATGGTTGCACCAAGATGGCGGCGCAAGGCCATTACACAATACTGCTGCAACCCTCCCAGTGCTCCCCTAGTGGTCTGGCGCCCCCGTCAAATACCAGAAGTGTTTCTCAATACTAGAAACACAATCATCGTACTTGCGGACTTGGCACGACCGATCTTGATAACTTGGGGTGCAATGAATTATGGGAATGGTCTTATTTGGTGAGGATACAACCAATGTATCTTTGATATTTGGGGCGTGGCAAGAACGTCATACGAGGATTGTTTCCGACCGTGGAATATGACGTAAAACACCCATGGTTGCACCAAGATGGCGGCGCAAGGCCATTACACAATACTGCTGCAACCCTCTCAGTGCTCCCCTAGTGGTCTGGCACCCCCATCAAATACCAGAAGTGTTTCTCAATACTAGAAACACAATCATCGTACTTGTGGTCTTGGCACCACCGATCTTGCTAACTTGGGGTGCAATGAATCATGGGAATGGTCTTGTTTGGTGAGGATGCAAGCAATGTATCCATGATATTTGGGACGGGGCAAGACCGATATCCGAGGATTTTTGCCATCCACTGTACTTCTTTTCTTGAGTATTGGAACTGGTCTTCAGCAATGGAAGATGATGTAAAACAGGTACATGAGAACACAAGTATGGTCAAGTACGCATATTGAAAAACACCCTAGGTTTGCGTGGGCCATGCATTGGCCCAGGACTCTGCTTGGGGTGATAAATGAATCACCCTTTAGGCATCCGATTTGAGGATGCTGATTGGCTAAATGTATGATGCTATGCGCATATTTTGTGTCAGCAATTGGCTGTGCATCTCTTCTAGCACCACAGAAGAGATATTGAGAGAGAGGATGAACATGAAGCTAATTTCATCCCAAACATAATCATTCATTTTTTATGTTACACATTATTATGCATTTTAATGCATATGTACTTAAAATAAGTAATTATTGTTCACTAAAATCAAAAACACTATCCACCAGGGAAGGTGGTGCCCAATCACCTCCTATCACCTGTCTGTGGCTGACAGCAACAAGCCTAACCTTGAATCTGGCTTTATATCAAGTTTAATTCTATTTTCTCTTGCAGATATCCTATGTTTTATAGGACAAGGTTCTGTGTCAGTCCACACAGTATGGTTATTAGATGAACTGTAAATTGCATTGCATTTTTTATTTAGTGTCAACAAAGAAGTGAAGTAGATAATATATCACAAGTATACAGCTGTTAAGGGGCCAAATAGGCATAAGTACATCTAGGCTAATCTTCCAGTAAATGTCCAGTAACAGGTACAAGTTAGCAGTGGAGCAAGAGGTATACAGTTCATGATTTGATGCTGCATTGCTCCTTGAGCTGTATTTAAATTATGTTCCCCAGTTCTGCTTCTCAATATGTCTTACTGTTAACACACCCCCTATTTTATCAAATTAATAACCAACTTAAACTGTCCTCACTGAATATGTTTCAGCCTTGATTAAGTAATGAACTCCTTCCATTGCCATTTTCCATAGTTTCGAAAGACTGCATTGGATAGTTCACAAGTTATTTGGAAAATAGATCTGTTAAAATAACTATTACATTGACATAGGACCGTTGTTGCCATTGTTAGCTATACAAGAAGGCCTGAAGAAAGCAGTAACATTGGGTTTGTCTCACCACACAGCGACCTCTATGGGCAGCTGGGTGACAGCACAGCTATGGGCGGGACTGAGCTAACAACACTCTTTTCCGAGTGCGTCACATCACTCAGCAAAGGCTGTAGTGGCTAGTTGAGAACACACACAGGGGAGGTTTTGGCTGGTTTTCATCCATCTCAAACTGGCACTGGTGTAATTTCATCTATGATGAAATTAATTTAACATTTGATTAAATGACAAGACAAAAAACATTTTAAAAGAAGGTGAGATGGCTAATTCATGTATTGTATAATGATCTTGTCACATTAAAGCTGATCTGAGAGCAAAATATCTTCTGCTCTCATTTGAAAAGGAACGATTTTTCGTTTTTTATTTACATGTGTTAACCCTATGGTGCAGCATTTCTACTATTGTATTTTTATCATTAAATTTGCATTCTTATAATAATAATTATCCTGTAGCTCTCAAAGTTTTGCAAAATCTATGTGATTTTAGCCAGCAGACCCTAATCTTCTGGTAACCTAGTCATATTTAATCTTTTGTTACTCCTGATGGTGATGGCTGTTATTTTGGGTGTTCTACTAATGTCACCATTAAATGTTTTTCATTGTAAATTATTTGTAACTACTATATGTATAGTATTTGTGTCACTGACCAACATTTTTCATGTACAGCCATATAGTTGATAATATACAATGTCTCTTTCTTGACTCCTTGGTTGAGTCTGAAAAAATGCAGATGACACTGACCATAAAATACATTAAATCAGGCAAATAATGACATATTTTCAAGAGCTTTGGGATACGAACGATGAGCCGACGTGGCACAAACTGACCTTACTTATGAATAGCTTTTAGTTTCTATAAGCCCGTCGGTCCCTGTGGGACTGCATTGTAAAACAGTGCAGCTGTGCTGCTGACAACATAAAAAAGGGAACAGTTGCATCATCATGCCTGCAGCACTGTGTATTTATACCCTAAATTTAATAGAAAAACCCCTCTGTACACGTACACTCACTTTGCATGCTAAAGGTCATATGATATAAATAATATGTAATTATAATGTACAATATTGTAATATGTATGTTATCAGCATGAATTCATGTATAGGATATATGCATAGTTGCGGATGGTAATTGTCTTTACAGGTCATCTCAGAAGTCATAGATAGTGTCTGTTTTGTATAGCAGTTTATTCTGATTAAAATAAAGACAAAAACAGTCTCCCACCATTGTTTCACAGGTGTATGGGATATCTGCCATCTGCACTCATTCACCATTATTATTTTCTACCTACATTAATATTGTACTGGAGGCAGCTTTGTAATTCTCACGACACATGGTCAGTTATAAAAAAGCATGACAATTAAGCTGAAGCATGACAATAAAACCCATTAGCTGCCTTTGCTAAGGACATGGTTTTATGCCCAAAGTTCTCCATTGCTAAAAAAAGTTATTTTTATGTAAGTAAGTGCATCTTCTTGAAATTTCAGGAATTAATAACCAGACCTTTCCAGAGTGCCTGTTTTTGGGACTGGTAGGTGTTTTAAATATTAAGCCAATCCTTTAGAATCTCTGCTTTAGTAATAACAGAGGGTTAATGTAACACTGATGTGACAATGTACAGAATCCAGTCAGAATGACTCCAGTATCAAAAGCCTCATTAATATCCATCCCAGTGTCCCACTGACCCCCACCCTCTATTTTTCCATAGCTTCTTTTTCCGCTGAAGGGTTGCCCTGAGCTAATATTGAATAAGTGGTTATGGCAGATGGATGGATGATGGATAATTGATGGATGATTCACACTGCAAGAAGGTAGATGGGCACCCTTTAAAACTGGTACTTTCAGATCTTTTTTATCTTGATCTTATTTTTTTATATTGTTCATTAAATTCTGTTTTCTGGTTAAAAAAACAGCATTATAAACTTGGTAAATTATGCATTATGAAAAATAATTCATTTTCAGGTGTTCTTACAGGCGTTTATCATGCACACTGTAAGTAGAAAGAAAGGCAGGTATGTTAGGAGATCACATGCAAACACTAATCTCCACTGTTAACTAGTATTTGTATTATTGAGGTAGCTACCTGTGAAGATTGGGTATTTCACAGGTAGGGAATGCTTCCACGAATGTTAACTGGACCTGAATTTTGCATGTGATAGGTCCCTTGGTGTCCTGGTACCCTAATGTATATTGTCCTCCGCTTTGTAATCTAATTGAGATTGTAAGAGTGGACTCCTGTCATGTCTGATTAGACAAAAGGGAGGGAAAGTGGAGGGGAGAGGAGGGGGTCAAGCATCTCCAATGTCTCAGCTGACTCACATGCATGAAATCCGAGCCCATGGCAGCCCGAGCCCATCTGGGCCAGCTGTATGTGGACGGTGCTGCTGTTTGAGCTCAGATCTGTGCTCATATAGAATGTCATCACTGTAGTTCACAACTTACACTTGTCTTTCACTGCAAGATCCTGAGATAATGTAGGGGTTACCCTGTTACTTCTGAGAATCAGATCACATTGGCTATGACCGTGTTTTCCAAGGTCCTACATAGCATACATCAGGGTTCCCCAGTTCCGGTCCTGGAGGGCAAGTCTAAAACATAGTTTGCAGATTTCCCTGCTCAAGCACATCTTATTCAGCTCACCAGCTAATTGCCAGGTTTAGTATGTGTGTCTGAGCAGGGAAATCTGCAGACTGTGTTGCAGTCTGGCCTTTCAGGACCAGAAGTTGGATGCATAGAATTGTCCAAAATGTCTTGAAAATTTTGTGGAAAGCCTTCCCAGCAGAGTGGTACCTGTTATAGTTGCAAAGGGGGGACCGACTCCATACTGATTCCTATGGATTTAGAATGGGATGTCATAAAAGTTCCTGTGGGTGTATTGGCTAAGTGTCCCAATACTTTTGTCCATATAGTGGATGTGAATCCCATTCTGATTTTACAAGCTAATTCCTGGTCTGGATTCTAGCCCAGTTCATGACAGGTCTACTCATGCTGAACGAGTCTTCATTCTCATCACTCTTATATTGAATACTATAGCAGAGGAAGGGGTTCCTTTATATGTCTGATGAGCCCAAACATATTAAAAACACATTCCAGGCTCATTCTCAAAATTATGTATCTGATACAGCTTTTAGTTTAAAGAGCCAAAGTTTAAATCATAACAATCTACACAGCAGTCTTATTGTAAATGCATACAATCACTTGAAGGAGGTGTAATGTTCAGAGTGCGGAAATGGTCACATAGATGTTGAAAATGGGATATGCCATTAAGAACTACATTCAGAGAACACTTGTTTGAAAATGAACCCACAAACGAGTCAAAATAAATATTCAGCTTAGTACAACACAACAGGCCTTTTTCTTCTAAGGATTTTTGAGGAGTCATATGTAACTTTTCTTATGAGTTTTCAGTTGATTTATTTACACAAGTACTAAAACAATACAAAAAAAGTTCAATAAAATGCCTAAATATACAAAGAATTTTGAAATTTATGAGTTTAATTTACTGTATCGGTGCATACAAATATTAATAATAGCATATACAAACATCTATTTAACATTTAAGACATTCTGGCATTTTTTACAAAATATATTAATTATACAATTATCTTAATATGTTTTGTTTCAGTTCTGCAAACCGTTTTACACAGCTCTTCAAAATCAATGTTTATATTTCCTAGGTGAAATCCCACACTAATGCCCTTACATATCATTCGTCAGCTGTAAATAAAGCTACCTCGAATTTCCCCCGCCATAAATGTAAACCTGCATCTCTTTATAACCAGTGAAGGGGGGCATTGTAAATTTTCTCCGACTTCCCCAGCTCTGGAGGTCATCATGTTAGGAAGGGTCCTCAGTGTCAGCGGCCTGTTTTATTCGCCTCTCCACCTCTGTTAATTAACAGAGCTAAATCAAAGGCTGAAAAAAATAAGATCGGCAGACTGCCCTACTAACAAAAGGCTAGCATGGGAGGGGCTATGCAAACAGGGAGCTCTGCTGTGCAGTGATGCTCCCAGTAGTAGGACAGGAGCGCTTACAGCGCGGAGAAGGGAATACGCTGGGAATCACCGGAGTTCAGTCTTCACAATACCGAATCCATTCCATGAAATAATATGGCATCGACGTGTCCGAAGTGCGACAAAACCGTCTATTTCGGTAGGTCAAATTTCCGTTCTACATTAATTACAAAAGCGATTAACGAAGGCAAAAATATACAAAATTGCACACATTTTTTTTTTTAATCTCCGTGAAATAATGACAGACCATGCTAGTGTTTAGTAGTACTGCCAATATTTCCAGCATTGCAGCAATAAAAACCTGATACAACCGCAGTCGTTTAAATTGAGCTGTAGTCTTCTGTTATAATTATGGTAAGCATAAGCTTAGGTAGACTATTAATATTTGCGACGAGATGGTTAATCAAAAAATGCGTGGGCTATATTTATATAAGTACACCCATGCGTAAGGAAATGGTATCCTCCTCCAAAACATGCATCTATTTGGCTTAAATCGTGCAGGAAGGTATCGTTTGTTTTCTGTTAGTAAATTTTAATTTGCAGGGAAATGTATCAAATACAATAAAAGGAGCGGAAGGATCTCCCGCTAATCACGCTTTGATGGAGCCTAGGGAGTGGGCTGTGCTGCCAGGCGGACGGCGGCTTTGCGGGCTGACCGGCTGCCTCTCGCCGACATATTTTTAAAGGCATCCGCTCCATATTGCTCCGTATCTTTGTTATGTTATGTTAATATTTCAATTCTCAATTACCCTAAATATACCTTTACATTTTCAATATCGCTAAATAATACCCTAAACGGTTATTTATGATATCACGTGTCATTGTGGATTACTGTTGGTTTCTGTAGCTTATTAGTCTATTTACATAATAGGGATTATTAATTAATTGTAAAAATCTAGTAAAACACTTACGAACATACTATAACAATATAACAAGGCATTTTCATTGCTGTGGATGACTGCCTGGTGAGTTATCTCGACGGTAGTGTATTGAGTGAAAAGTTGCCCCCAAAACGAACGGCAATCCATTTAATGAAATCAATCTTTTGGGGGCTCCAAAGGACCTACCGTGTTAGCATTTTTGTTAACCCAAAGAAATTTCAGCCATTTTGTATTTTTTTTCCCTGAAGTACATGTAATTTTTGAAGACAATGACTTGTAATTTTAAACTATTCTATACTTGAAAGACTCAAAAAGGTATTTAGACAATCTTTCTATAGGCCAAAGGTTTAGCCTAACAAAGAAAAATATTGTAAAATACACGATTAATCTTCTGAAAATGTGCCTGTTGTATATTAATTTGTCATTAAATGAAAAGTATTGTATCTTAGAACTTGCCATTTGGAAAATATTTGGTTTTTTAAAAATTGTGTACAGTTACAGAACTTGCCCGAAAATATATTCAACCTTAGAGATTAGCCCTAATAGGCCTTATTTATATTTATTATTAGCCAAAAATGATGTTCCTTTAATTCAGAACCAACAGCTATGGACAGCTCTTAGAAAACGGGACCGGACAAGGTTTGTACCTTTTTTCACTACTGATCTGCTCACATGTGGAGCCCGACGGCCCCTTCCAGGGAGAGGAGGTATTGAACACAGTGTTTGTGAATAGGGAAGTCCCCCCCATATCCGCGGGGCCCCAAGATTTACCGCTTTGAGCCAAAACCGCGGATAACAGCTCACCGTCCGCGGACACGAAGTATAGCGTGATTTTCCTGTGCATACATATGGTAAAGTGTAATTGATAAATTACGCACAGTAAGACATTACCAACATTAAATTCAATACTAATAACGTACATTGTTCATTTTATACAGTACTGTACCCTCTCGAATGAAAGGGATTCTGACTTTTTAGCCTAATTCTCAAGAGACAGCACAGCAACGGGAAAATATGTTGTATCAAGGGATGACGGAGCAATTGAAATCATGCTTTTTAAACCCATCAAAGGACGAAGGAACAATGAAAAAACATAGGCTACTGTCACACATTTTGTAATGTCATGTACCTGTACATAATAGGGGTGGGGGAAATCGATTCTGTTATAAATTGCGATTTTAATATCGACTCGAGAAGTTAAAACTTCGATTTCTAAACATCAATTTAAACATGGGTTGCTTAAATTATATTGCTCATAATTGGTACCGCTAATTTATTTGTCCAGTTGCGCACAACTTGATTTTGTTAAAGGACTGGCATGCGCCAGTTTGGCACGGTGCTGTCGTGAATGAGTCTTTCTCATTCTCTAAAGCGTGCGCAGAGACTTTTCCTGCACCATCTCATTTTAAAGCTATAATTAACTGCAAGTGTGTGAAATGTAAACTTTCACTGAATATCTCTATACTTCTTCCCTGAACATTAGGAACAGTTTCTAAACAAAACTATTTACACCTTTTTGTAAACTCCTCCCTCCAGTCTCACCTCAGCTCGTGTCTTGCACTGGCTGTAAATCCTCAGCGCGTGCATTGCCAGTCGCGACACTTTTGACACTACAGGATTTGGAGTCGCCGACAGGAAATGCCAGCGAACCATTTGGTTAACGAATCACAACAAATCTTTTGGGTGAGATGAATCAAACAAGATGTGTCCCAAAAAAAAGAAAATTCGCTCATCTGTACTGAGAAGTATTTGGCTGTTGATGGAAGTTTGGATTCCAGCAGGAGACATGGGGCCTGTATCATGAAGCAGGATTTCTTGCTTAGCCAGAGAAGTTGTTGGATTTAATGTAGTCTGGGCTAAATGTAAGTGAACAAAGATAAAGTGCATTTAAAGTCCAGTGTGTAGCTTAGCAGGCTAAGCATCTGTGCCTGGGACCAGGATATCATCAATTCGAGCCTGGCCTTGGCAGAATACTCACCTGTCCATGGGCTCTTGAGCAAGGCCCTTAACCCCCAGCTCCATAGGTGGCTGGCCCCCACTGTGATCCCCAAGCTTGCTCTCACCTGTATGTGAGTTCCACAGAGAACAGGATGGGATGGTAGAAAAGAGAATTTCACAATGGGGATTAATAAAGTATTGTTACAAATTGCCCTTTAGCCCTGGCCCCCACCCCCCCCCCACACAACAACCACCCCCACACAAACTCCCCCCAAAAATAACAAAAAAAAAAACAAAAACAACAAAAAATAATTAAA
>JAAGVU020000039.1:10843980-10876413 GCA_011763525.2 Mormyrus iriodes
GGAGTACCCGGAGGAAACCCCACGACGACACGGGGAGAACATGCAAACTCCACACACATGGAACCCAGGCACAGACGCGAACCCTGATCCCAGAGGTGTGAGTCAACAGTGCTAACCACTGCACCACCGTGCCGCGCCTAAAAATAGAAATCCCAGGGTTAAATTATTGGGAGTGAACTGCTCCAAAGGTGCTCAGACTGACCCATTCATTTGCCTTAAAATAGCGAATGTGCAGACGCGCATCCCCCAGCTCTGAGCCTCAATGTAATGATCCAGCTCGGGAAGGACCTTCCAGGCTAGCATGCTAATTCTACGTGATGTATGTTATTGACTTTTCAAGAGTTTTGCCGGACTTTAAAACCAAGATTATAAGGCAATTGTATAACTATGGCAAATATCTCTCCAACTTTGGTTTTCAAGCTTTCGTTACTTACATTCGCTCCTAAAATAGAATTAGCGCTCAAGATCTTGTACACTATGGAAATAAATCTCATACACTACAGAAGTTCTGGAGGCATCTTGTGGCCTAATACTCGGCTTTTTAGCTGCTTAATAGGTGCATGTGCTTGGACCATTTTCTAGGTCAGTTGTACTATTCTCATGTCATGAGTTATGGCTGTGCAAACATTACTATATCAACATTATGTTCGAGTTGTAGGAAATGATTCTAGTCTAGTTTTCGCTCAGATTTGCCATAAACATGGAAGTTCTACACCATCTCAGTATTTGTTTGATTTCTTACCTTCAGGCATTCAGACCATCCATACTATTTTTGTTTCTGTCCACCCTGACACATATATCATAAGTTTAGACAGTGTGTTATATGTCTGTAAGACACTCAAGCTTGGAGCACATGTGTAGGTAATGTCAGGGTGTTAAAAGTCCATGACCTACGCAAAACTCTCAGTGGAATACATCTCAGAACAGCCCCTTTGGGTGGAAAGACACAATATGAGATATGGATGAAAATGTTTGCATTCTCACCCATGTTTCTCTACGAGCGTCTCCACCATCTAGATATATACTGCAGATAAATATTCCATATGTGTGGAAGCACCTGTTAGACGTATTGCAAGACGACAGCTCATCTTTAAATCTCTGGCAGTGGCAGGATGAGTCCGGAGGCGCAGGAGTGAATGTGTGGTATGGAGTAGGATGACCCTACTCCATAGGAAGAACACACATTCTAAGTCTAGGCTATCATGAACTTTGATGTACACTTGGCACTAAATGGGTGCATTACCACCTTCAGATTATGACTAATGTGAAGGCAGCTGACCAAGTGGTAGTTGACCATACCCCATCAATGGACCAACCCCTCAACACACAACTCCATTACTGAGGCAATTTCCTGCCACATATGAAGCACATAACTAACCATACCTGTATCAGGATCACTGAACAAGGATAGATAGACCACTAAGGGAGATGACACAGTTAGCTGCTGAGGGCTGCCAGTTAGGTGGTAGTGGGCAAGAACCTGAAAATTGTGCTACAAATGTCATCTAAACAGTCATAGTGGCCTAGAGCAGCCTAAGAAACTGAAGAAGCTGTGGGGAAGGCAGCTGAACGTACAGATGGAGGACTGACATGGGCTACCCAGCTAACAGGGAACATTCCCAGGACTTTAGCAATATTATGTGTAGGTCGTCTCAAAGCTGCCAAATAACATTCTTACTGTAACATTAATGGAACGTTATTTCTAAGTTTTACACTTCAGCAAAGGTTCTGTCAATGTCAGCACTATGAAATTATTACCTGCATGTCATTTTAATGCAATTAATGTTGCATTAATTAAATTTGTTCAATTTTTTTTTTTTTTATTAAAATGTTGTGTATACTTGCTTCCTTGTTTTATCTGTTTACTGTATTCTTTGTAAGCATCTTTCAGATCTGCTATATAAATAAAATATTTTATTATTATACTACAAAAACTCTGTCCAGCCTCAAACCCATGATCTTCGAGGTGTAAAGCAACCTGCTGCTTTACCATGGCCATCTTGCGATTTTTTGTTATTAGTTTTATTTGTAGTTGTGGGGTAATGTTCTGGGAACATCAGGAAAGCTGGACACTTTGAATATTTCCATACCTTAATCATAATGTTCAGTAAACATTCCTAGAACGAAAAATTGTTAGTGGTGTTAGCCCCACCCTTCAACTGGGTCCAAAAAGAAATGAAAGAGAAAACGGGTCAAACTCAAAGCACAGGTATAGAGGAGAAGCCCCTAATGGGTACAGTGGGGCACAAGTATAAGCAGAACACCTAGATGCTGTGTACAGGTAGCATGAAAACTGTGAGGAACGTGTGCTATTAATAGTGACAAATGGAGTATGTGTACCATTTCAAACCTTTAAGGCTCAAGAACGGTAATTACCAGGGTCACAACCCAGCTAGAGAAGTCAAAAATATGAAGAAAAGAGAACAAGGATGTTCTCTCACTGTAATGTTAAGCCAGCCTTTAAGGATACGCTGGATTTTCAGATACTACCTATGGAACCAGGCTGTGCCAGACTTCAAGGTTATGTAATTCTAATACTTACAGAAGCCTGTGTGGTGTTCTGGGTCAACACTGTCAACACATACTTCCAAATATGACAACATTTGACTTGACAACATTTATGTTCTCTCAAAGTTTGCCTGGTTTCCTTCAGAATGTTTTTCTGGTAAATGGCCAAATATATGTGTAAAGAATTGGCCTCCCTTCCAAAGTGTAATTTGCCTTATCAGTAGTGTCTGCTATGATGTCCAGTGTCATAGCAGCTTCACTGCTGCAGCCCAATTCTTGTTACTGATTTGTTCATATTAAATGGCATTATAAGTGTCATGACTCGGACTCAGAGTTTCCAGGTTAAAATGTTTATTAGCCTTCACAAGACACGTTCTGTGACAGAACACCTCAACATGGGCCATCCATCCATCCCACCAGGTCTTCTGTCCCCTGGTCCCTGACACCCCAACACTGCTGGAAACAGGGAACCAGAGAGACTTGGGCTGCTGACTGGATGAACGGCTCCGAGATAAGGTAAAGCAGAAGCCAGACTCCACAGCAGAGGACTGGAGAACCTGGACCAGGAATCGGGAACCTAAAGGAGCAAAAACACAAACCAGGACACGTGTGTATGAAACCCAAAGTCAAAACAGCAGTTTACACCAGCTGTGAAAGGTTTACCGCCTGGGATCACAGATCCCCTAACCAGAAACCAGCCAACTAGAAGCGCAAGGCAAAATGCCGGTCAACAGGACCCATGACCCTCAAGAGATCCAAACCACCGAGCTATAGTCCCTGCTGACAGCTGACAGGCACAAAGAAAAACTCCATATAGCCCCCATAAAAAAAAAGACTCTGACAGAGTCATGAGCCCTATGCTTCCAGGCCAGCGATGATGACTGAGATGTAAGCACTGCTCACTGCTCTGCTTAAATAAGTTTGTACTCTAATTGAACGCAGCCCCTAACAGGTTCAATTCCCTCATTGGTGAACCGGGGACAGGTGTAAAAAACAGTCACTGTTGCTCCCAGAAACAATAACGTCATGTCATTCTATTTCAATGATTGGCTGTTGGTATCATTTTTTCTCCCAGTATCTGTAAACCCATAAATAGCGAGCCCTTACATGACAGAAAGATCATACTCTACCTATTAAATGGCAATCAGACATCTAGACTTTTTTTCTTGGCAGACATATTTGTCCAAAGCAATATACACGCTTGGAAAGGCTGGGGTCAGAGAACATGGTCAGCCAGCTACCCAGTTGCAGCTGAGGTCAAAGGCCCAGTGGGGATTTCATTACTTTGCTGGCCATCAGGTTCAAGCATACAACCTTCCGGACACTAGCACAGATCCAAAACCACGGAACTCCACATGGCCCTGATTGAAACAGATGCTGTGGTGTCATTTCATCATGAACTATGAGGCGTCTACTGTAGACATCTGTAGCTACACGCCAGTTTATCCAGAATAGTGGGGGTTCTAACTCAGTTTCTGGTTTCTGGGACAGGGTCCAGGCCTCGCTCACAAATACAAAGCTAGCCTGTGTCTGAGCTGACTAAATGCTTTTTCCATCTCGCTTTTCAGAAGAGACTATTCCCCCCTTCCCTAACTTTCATTATGCATCTCGCCAGTCTACATCTTCCAAACAAGAGCTACATTCAGATTTTTTCTCTCCATTAACTGGACGGATAAATCAATGAGCATTGGAGTGGTGGTTCACAACCTTACACCCCCATGGCTGGGGGGGGTTTGAGTCCTGCCTCGAATCAGCACATGTGGTATTTGCATGGTCTTCCCATGTCATGTGGGACTCCTCCAGGCATGCCTATGCTCTCCCACAGTCCAAAGATATGCAGCTGGCATTCCTAAATTGTCCATGCTGTGTACGTGTATATGCCCTGTGGTGAACTAGAATCCCGTCCAGGGTGGACTCCGACTTTGAGATAAGCTCCAGTCTCAACCCTGTCCAGGATAATTGATTGGGGGATGGGTAGAATAAATCAAGACAAACAGGGATTAAATGTGAGCATTTAGAAGGATTAGATTTAATTTTGGACTTGGGGTGTCCCGTTTTTTGTTTAAAGGGCATCTCTTTTTAAGATCCTTGTCACATAAAGCTCACAAAGAAGGTTTTTTAATGAGGCTGAGTATCAGCACAGCTGCAGGCTAATTCCTGAGCTGCTGGACCGTGACCTTCCCTCCCTTGCTGCTGCTTATTAAAGATTAATAACCTCACCCTCATCTCCCTTCCCCCCCGTTCACCCCTCCCCACAATATAATGGAGTCCATATTAACAAACACTTTACACTTGTAGAACATCAACCACAGCTTGTTCTGCTACAGCCCAAAACAGTGAGGCCTTATGTGAAACAATATCTGCAATACTATCCTATATCATCACAAACTTATATTCATGGCGATCATTGAAGGCTTACAATGTCGTACTTCTGAAATTGTGTGTAGCATCTGAGTCGCCTCCCAGAATGCTTTGCAACAATTCATTATGGCAGTTTGTTTTAAAAGGAGGACGAAGCACAGAAAGAATCAAGTAAAGAATATACATGTCAGTTATGGATACAGGATGAAGGGATCGGGTCTCTGATTAAATAAGCAGCTGAGGAAACCGCTGCCTCATGCGTTATAATGAGCCGCCAGACCGCTGTCTCCGCCCGACTCATCCTGCTGCAGCAGGCCGGCCGTGTTTGGAGTGGTTACCCAGCTACGCTGTGACAGCTGTCAGAGAGTGCGGAATGAGAGCTTCCCAACCTCCCTCCCAGGCAACTCACGCAAACAGAGCTTTGGTCCCAGACTGAAAAATGAAAGCTCCAACATGTGCCCTCTGGAACCAGTGCCAGCTCCCTCTGGGTGGGGAAAATCATAAAAAAGGAAAAGGTGAAAGGAGTTCAAGAAAATCAGACAGGCACTGGTGAGGGCAGAACCTCCTAGAAGCACATTAGGGTTGCCAGGTCTTGGCTAAAAACTCACCCGAGAACTGGAGCATATCAACTTCTGGATCCAGTACTTTAAAGAAATTATGGTTTACAAAACAAAACGGTAGGGCTTTAGATTCGATGGATATAACATCTGGCTCCGCCTCATGGGAGTCCTGCTGAAATCTGCAGTGGGAACAGAACTGGGTAGTCCAACTGATGTCAGACCGTGATATTGCATATTCAGTAGGCTTCATCTGAGGATGGCTGTATACTTACATTCATATGTGCATTCCAAACACACATAGGTGAGGTGGCTCACTGAGATCTGTCTGTTTAGGAACGTTGAGCCTTCCTAGTTCATCCAGAAATGAGACAGCAATCTGTGCTATGGCCACACCTTATCAGAGGCTCTGGTGGAGATGCTCCAGAAGCTTCCACATACCACAGAGAGGTAGAAAGGTCAATAAAACATTGAGTAATACTGGGATAGGCTATATTTGTCCTGTGACTCTAACAAAAATATCATCTATTGATCCTGAATGATTATGTGGGTGGGTGCCAGCACATTATTTCCTGGCTATCAGGAAACGCTACCTAACCTTCATTCTGCATGAATTGGGGACTGACTGTTGTCTCAACTGTTCAATGTTCTTTGCATTGTTTGCTTTTGTTATTGATTTGTTGATATCCCCATGCTGACTCAGGATCTGGATATCTACTCACACCTTCTGATATTTTATGAATGCTTCCAGACTAATATCACCGTGCAGGATCATGCATACATCCATTTTCTCCAACTGCTTATCCTATACAGGGTTGCAGGGGAGTCCAGAGCCTATCCCAGAGGAAACAGGCACAAGGCAGGGAACAACCCAGGATGGGGTGCCAACCCATTACAGGGCACACCCATGGGCGGATAAGTAACTCCGATTAACCTAGGCGTGTTATTGGACTAGAGGGGGAAACCAGACTAGCTGGAGAAGACCCCCTGATGACACAGGGAGAACATGCAAATTCCTAACACAAAACCCTGGCAGAGATTTGAAACCTGGTCTGAGATGTGAGGCAACAGTGCTAACCACTGCACCATCCCATGCAAGAGCGTTTTAAACGTTATTCTATATTATGGTTTCGAAACATTTTCGGTTTTGCATTTCTCAGAAGCCCAGCATGTGTCACATGTGCTGAAGAATAAGGTTTCATTAGTGATCTACACAACAAACCCACTATTACATAATAGAAGGGCAGTTGGAATATCTCCACCAGCAGAATATGATCACTTTGAAAACACGGCTTTGGATTAATGGAACCATAACAGAATTCCAGAATTCCAAAAAAATCATTCTTAACTTTCTCCCACAGATATTTTCCAGAAGAAATCAACAATTTCATCAACTGACCATTGTTGTTTCAGGATTAAAACTGCCAACAAAGAAACTTAGTAATAATTCTGGAACCAGGATCCCAAAACCAAAAACTTCGGCCCTTTGTTTGATTCTGCTTGTATAGCTCAGACTTTCTCCAGCAACCCTGTGTATTTTCTCCTTTGTCAGGCATATTCCCGAACCAGCACTATTAGCTAAAAGAAAAAATAAATGCAGCAAAAACAAAAACTCATTAGACTGATTGCTATAGGTTTGTTTTGTCATATTGGTTTATCAGCAAAGGTTTTCAGGAAGGATTAACTTTTGACATTAATCCATCACAAGAGCTGAGATTTTTGCCACTGCTGACGATTCGCACAAGTTAATGAGCACCAGCAGAAATCACTCAAGCCTTTCCTGTCTCCATCCATTCCAGTATCCAGGAAGCTGCATTTCTGTCCATCAAGCTAACAAGAAATGTAACAGGAATGCCACTGGTTCCAAATTAAAACCTCATTAGACATGGCTTGAGATTTCTGACAAGGTGCTCAATCTGGGGGGTTCCCTTGGGTAAATTGACCAGGAGGATCTCCTTGGTAAATTTTGCATGATCGTAGGTTATCAAAAATGGACACTTAAAACCTTAAAGGGGGGGGGGCACTTTCAATCGTTCCCCCATTATTTGTTTAATAGTTTGTTGAATAACTTCGCTCCTCGTCATTCTTCTGATACTTGTACAATTATGTCAGACCAGCAGAATAGTGAAAGAATTAAGTGAAGGCACTGATACCTTCTTAAAAAGAATGCTACTTTTCTTAAATATGGAATGACATGGCAGCCCATACTATGTAACGGCCACAAAGTTATTTCAGTGTGGCAGAAGCAGCTACTGTGCTTTAGGAGCACAGATTGTGTTGGTTTCACCTGCCATCCCCAGTGCAATTCAATGGCTGTAAAACTCACACCTGTCTGGAAGGAAAACCTGTTTAAGCAGAATTACCTGTCCATTAGTGACTGATTCACACCAGGCGTCTCATTTAGGTGAATAATTCTCAGACTAACAAAAAATGAGGTTTCCTGAACACCAGCGCACCCTCACCCTGTGATCTTTGAAGATCATAATTTATCCCCGAGTTTGTTCTCTCTCTCTCTCTCTCTCTCTCTCTGTTCAGCCATGTAGTCTGAGTAATGTTGGGACACTGGCATGAATGTCATTTTCTGGTGGTCACAGAACCCGATTTTACAGTAATATTTAAATTCTCACCTAAGTAAATAGCAAATGAATGGCCAGTGCAGATGTGTGAAGCATGACACATTCATACACTCATACATACACACTCAGCGGGCTTTTTTATTAGGCAGCCCTGTGTATTATCAGGTAAGACCCCCTTATCGCTCCTGAACCACTTCAAGCGCTGACAGCTTCTGCGTTCACAGGGGCCTTTCCATTCTTTCGTTTTTTTTGCACTTGTAGTCTTTTTGTTAGCTTTGACCAGACTTATTCTCCTCTGACTTCTGACAACAAGGTGTTTTTGGCCAATTAACTGTCATTTACCAGAATTTTCCGGTTATCGCACCATTTTCTGTAAATTGTGTAGCGCGTAAAATTCCCATGAGTGATTTTCTGAGATGCACATTATGGAAATCACAGTACAAACAGGGGGAATTTACTCTAACTGCAATGAATTATGTCTTATAAGTTATAATATGATATAAAGCAATTACATCCATACCTCCACCCAATCTAAACTGGAAAACATATGACGTTGACATTTTTCTATTTTCTTTAGCTGCTGTTATGGTTTTTACTTTAATATCCCTTTCTTAGAAAATAGATATTTACCTCCTAGGGGCGTCCTCAGAAAGTTTATTTTAAAAAAGTTTCCACACAATATAAAAAACCCCCGAATACACAGAAACACGCGCGCGCACACACGCACGCACACGCGCGCTCACACACACGCAGTTTAGGTTTTCCTCTTGGTTCCTACCGTCTACTGACAGCCCATAGCGATAGCCTATAAATAAGTATAGGCGCTCACTTCGGATAGTCATTCTGGGAGTTTCGGTGGAGCCCCCATAGCTGCACAAGTTGAACTGACGACTTGCATCCTGTTCGTTTAAATCAAAGGAGAGCTTCTATCACTTTGGAAAACAGAGTTAACCCTACAAACATGCCTAAGTGCCCCAAATGCGATAAGGAAGTCTACTTTGGTAAGGTCATCTATATTTTCTATATTTTCTGTATGTATTTATCACATAAATAATAATTGCACCCTAGTAACCGATCGCATTTAATAATAATAACGCCTAAGTTTAGGCTAATATGCTTACTATGTCTGAGGTATATGTGGTTTAAATAAATTTTAATACATTTATATAAGAATCTCACAACTTTTTGCGTCATTTTAATAAAATAATACCTTTCATGACTTGATTCAGGAAAAGACGCGAAAAGCTCCTAATAATAAAGCACGTTAATAATAAAGTTTCTGGGGGGAAAAATAATCATTAATGAATTGAAATTTACCTAGAATCTACGGAGGATGAGGTTGATGGGTTTTGGAAACACAGTCCTCGAGAGAAAAATGTAAATAACTAATAATAAAATCATATAGATTTTATAATGCAACATATACATGCAAAAGTTGCTCCTTTTAAATTAGTTTGGAACAGAATGCTCAAAGAATTAAATAATAAGAGTTAGTAAGAAAATTTACCACCGCCTTTCTGCTGAAGTGAGGCGTGACGTGGTCGTCAGCTTTTACTTCATCGCATTGTTCGCCAAGCAGAATTTCTAAGCTCTTTTAATCGTGAAAGGCAGTAAGTCTCAGACACAGGCTTCTGCGTCTCCTGTGATGGATATGAGCACCTTTATGGCGATTTCACAGGTAAATGACGGAAGGTAGTCATTAATAAAGTCACAGAATCTATAAGCCTTTACGTTCAAAACTCAGCAGAAATAACTAAAGCAGCTTCACAGGATTTAATTATTAGACAGGACATTACCTCCGAGGTATTGGGTATGTTTAAAGTTCCGGGTCGTTTTGGTTGATTCAGTGCAGTACTAAAACTGTCGTGGTACTTAATCTGCTTTTTGAACTTGTTGATACACTGCGCATTACAGACAGGGCATTATGTTCAGGTTCTGAAGGTAGGTGAGGGGTCAAAACAGCACAGGACATACAGAGGCTACTTAGAACCCTGCTACTGCTGTTGGGATGATCTCTATATGTCACAAATTCAGTCACAGCAAGGTGATTGGGTGCAGGAAGGGCATCAGCATCTCCACAAAATTCTGGCTGTCACTGTAAAATCTGTATGAAGGCAATGAACACCAAAATCTTTAATAGATAAGTTAATTCACCCACCCCTAACTTATCCAGTAGAGGGTTGCAGTCACAGATGAACTTAATTTGAGTCAGCCAGAAAGTTTACATGCTGCAAGCTAGTGGGACCCTGGGGTGTCCCTGGGGTGTCCCACTGTGAAAAACGGGGTGTCAGGAAGAGGACAGCATGCCAAAATGCAAATGTCCAAGATGTCCAGATGTCAGTCTCTGGATTTCACTCCGATGGCCATGAACACTGGTTATTCATGCACCAAGAGCTACTTGATGCTCCGGCCGATAAAGAGTCTAGCTGTAAGGTCGTCCAAGTCAAGATGGACTTATCATACCAATAATGCTGCATGATGTGAATTTCTTTAGTGACACATACGCTAATATAATTGGAAAAGTGTAAAATACTCTAGATAAAAGTGAATAGTTTATTTTTTTATTTTTTAAATAAAATATCAGTTACCCAGGCTAAAATTGTTTAAAATCACATTTTAAAATTAATATTCTACTGCTTATTTCTGGGCAAGTCCAGATTTTCTGCCCACTGGTGATCTTGACCTTGGTAATCTTGCGCTATGACGAAACTGTGTCACATTTCTTTATCATTTTTATGGCCGGAGATACCTTCTCTGGGACTCTCCCCTGGCCAGGGACCACACCCTGAAATATTCCACTAGATAAACGAAATACTGTACCGCAAAGCCAAAAGACAGATACAAAGAAACTCTTTAGCTTCCAGACAGTTCTCTAGGTCACACCATGCCTGTGTTTTCTAGGAATGGCTTTGAACTTTAATTAGATTTCTAAGTGTAAGTGAAACAATTACATTAGAAGTTATGAGCTTTAAAAGCGGAAAGCCTGGTTCTGTAACCACAGTAAGCCCAAGGATTACCATACACCTGGGGGAACCGAAGGCAATGGATCAGGATGGGACTACGCCTGTGCCTTTCACAGTGATGGGGGCTTATGCTCAAGCCCATGATCTCGTTCTCTGTTTCTCACTCGCCTGCTCCCTCATAATCCTTCAGCTGAGAGGGTAACCTCCCTCGGGAAGGACTGGCACAGACCATGCCTCAAGTGTGAGAAGTGCAACAAGACCCTATCTGCTGGCTCGCACTCTGAGGTAGGTAATGGGGGTGTGGCTTGCACAAGAATTAGTTGAATAGACACCTTGCTGTTTGCTTTCTTCGGCTTTGTGTGCAAAGGAATAACGGTGACATCTGTGGTGTCCATCGCCTCATTTATCTTACCACAGTGAAGGAATAGATGGTCATCAGTCTCATCTTCTCTTGAGCAGACCCAATGGCTCACAATACCAATTAAAAAGTTGATTTTAGAAATAGACCCATGTTTTAAGTACATTTGACAGTAGTAGATTATAAGCACTGCAACCCTGGGCTGGATAAGAGGCCATGGAGAATGGGTGGATGGATGAATGGATGGATGGATGGGTAACAGAGCACTCATAACATTTCAGTGCTGCTCTTTTTTAGCACAATGGAAAGCCTTACTGCAACAATCCTTGTTACTCTGCCCTCTTCGGACCCAAAGGTAAGTAATTACACTTTTATGCACCTAGTAAAGCAATGCAGTATGATCACAGTTAGAGGTGCAGTGACACTCGTGTTTGTGGGCTTAAACCTACCACATCCAGATGGTATCACATGCTGTATGGTTGTGCTGAAAGACGAATGGGGTAGAACCACTGTTCTCCCCAAGAACACACAGGAGGATGGAGCATGACCTTATGACCTACCGTCATGAGGACAGACCGTAACAATGACATACCCGTGGCATCATTGTTCCCCTTGTTTTCACATCTATACATCTATTTGCTCCACCATGAAGCATCAATCAGAATAGATGGGCTCTATTAATAACCTGATTCTGCCCACAGATCCTGAACCTGGGTGGGTGTCTGTGTGATCCTCTTATTATTCCTGTCACTTAAGCTAAACCTGGTTAGCTATTAAGCAAATCTCATGTGGCCAGCGTCCAGTTCAGTCAGTGAACCATTCTAATGTGACTTATTTATTGACAAACAAAGAGAAGAATTTAAACCAGTCCCACGGAACCCAGCTATCTTGGGCTAGGCCTGTAGTATATTTTTTCTCTGAGGTCCAACCGTAAAAGGACTTTGGATATAAAATGTGTGGAAACATTCTGTCACGTTAACAGTTGCTATGGTAACAGTTGCCACAACGCACTGGGCAGCCAATCACATGTCCCCAAGATGGAAAGTATGTTGCCTTAAAATCAGATTAGAAGCTCTTCATTCTTCATTGCCATGGCCCTTCCCACTGAATCCCAGGACATCTTGTGCTTTTCACACATGTGGACATCTCGTGCTCTACTTAAGTCATTTCCTTCCCACAGGATTTGGCCGTGGAGGAACTGAAAGCCACACATTCAAGTAAAGCGTAGAGATGGTGAGCATGATGAGCTTAACTGTGAAGTGTGAAAGTGAAAGACTGTATGAAAGCAAAGCAGCGCTTAAGCAGATGTCTGAGTGTCTTCAGCAAGCCTCAATTATTGGTACACTAACTTTACAGAAGCCTTTTTTTTTTGGTAACTTTTACAGGGCTTACATTTTCCCGCTGTCTACTTCATCCACATGCATGCAGCTCCATAAAGGTCTAAGTTAGCTTTTGTCTAGCAGTATTGTGGGTGTGAATTTTCTCAGAACAGAAAATATAAAATAGCCGGAAAGGCAGTATAATGGTACAGGAAATCAGCAATGAAAGATTTACTTCCTTCCTGTGCAGACACTTTGTACATAATGTTGTGCCATTAACATTGATTGATGTTTTTTTTTCTTTCTGCAGATTACCTTGGAGGGACAGGATTATTTGAAACTGACAGAAGGCAGCGTTCAAACAAATCCACACCTCAAACTAAATGTCCTCCTTTCTGGAAATCCACTACCTTATATTAATATGAAATAATGGCTTCAAGCGTTCTAAACATGTCCTGATATTTCAGGATCATTTCCCTGACCTTTGCAGCTACAGCCAGATTTCCATTATTTTGTTTTATTGTTTTGAATAAAACATCAGTATTGAATTTCGAATACTTCCTCTCACACTCATTCCTCTTATTTACTAACCTGCTCGTTTGAACCAAAGTACAGTTGCGTCAGTGCAACATCCAACAGAGACTGCTTATGCAGATGTACTGTCTTTATTCACGTAGTATCATGTGGCAGTTTGTGCTGATTGGCTGAGGTCCCCCTCTGTACTCAGCCCAGTTAGTCTGGCTGTAGGATTGATATTTCTCTGGAACAAAACAGAGACTCACCCAAAGGAATGCACCTTGGCAATGATTTGGGGTGAAAAGTCACCTGACATCGATGTTTTGTTATGTTTTTAAAACAGATGGAAACGAGACCTCTCCCTTCTAATATTTATAAAAGGCAGACGGACCGTAGAAGTCCAAAACAGATCCGGCCATACATCAACAGAGATATAATGCATATCACAGCTGCTTTAAGAATTGAGAAATGAAGGATTTTCCTTTCACCACAGGTGGCGCTCTTTCTTGGAGCTTTCTTTAGCTGGAGTTCCTACTGCTAGAAGGTTATTCAGCCAATAGCTAGAAACATAATTAAATCCAGATAATCACTTTATAGTAACGGGAAAACAGTTTCTCTCATTGTGAGAGTCTGATTCCGATTTCATTTTTTAAATGTACTGAGTAGCATAGGTGGGTAATCCAGGTCCAGAGAGTAAAAGTCCAAACCAGGATTTTGTTTCAACCAACCAATTGAATATTCTGTGACTCTCTGTGACTATTACCCACCTCTGCTAAGTAGAGAATGACAGACTCCTTCACAAACATTTTACGAATATAGCAAACTATTCTGATTAGGTTGTTCCTGGTTAAGGTACCTATTTTCACCCAGTCACAGGACTTTAAAATCAGTTTATGCAGTTAATCTTAAATGAATATAAACACTTAACAAGAAAGATTAAAATATAAATAAACATTCAGAACTAAAACCTTGAGAACAATAATTATCAAAAAGGGTGGTACATGGGTAATGTGGTTTACCTCTGAAGAGAGGATGTAGTTTAGTTTTACGAGTTGTAACCCTAAATTAGTAGATTGTCCCTAATGGGCTTGGTACTTCCCCATTTCCTGATTCTGTTTAATTTTCCTCTAAACAATGCAGAACACCCATTCCGGTCTTAGCTGCTGCCTTTGGACAGTGGATGTCATGGTAACAGACCAAAACAAGACCCAACAGAGCAGATGATCACACGGCCCTCACACTGTCCCGGTGCCAGCCTGGGAAAGGTCCCGCTGCCACAAGACACTGCCATGCCAACTGTCGGCATGTAAAACTCAGTGCTTTCCTTCATCTATGTGGAAACTCCTCGTTAATGTGCTGTTAATGTTTCACTGCAAATCAGTGCCAAATACAACCAAACAAAGATAGTGTCACAGCCCTTATCAGAATAAGGTGAACACAGGAATCTTTTTTGCATTTCTTTTTTATATCGTTTACAGAAGCTGGGGAAACCACCGGACATTCACAAGTACAATGTACATAAATATAACATTTTACATACACAAAAAGAAATTTAATGAGAAGAAGCCTATTTAAATAGTAATGCCAATCATAGAACTGAACCCTATTCCCTCTAACCTATTCAGCTCAACATTACTGCCCACTCAAAAGCAGTAACATGGTACCATAAAACTGAGTGTATTGATCTAGTCATAAGCCTTGCAAATAAACTCTACTGACAATGTGCAGTATTTCTGCACTATATAACTGTGATCCAGTGTGACATTTCAGAACATTTTGCAGAAACTGGCTATCTGCCTTGTTTCTGCAGCAAGGCAGCTGTGTGTCCTAAGAGTGGAGCAAATGGGCAAATCCCTCTGTAACAGCGTCACCAAAGCAGAGAGCACCGCGCTTTTCCATCCCACAGGGATACTGCAGGCATGGACCGTCAGGACCGAAGGCTCTGTGACCTTACGGGCTGAAACCTCTTCTTAAAGGGAGGCAACATCTCTGTGACATCAGTAGAAGAGATTGAGGGGGGTGATGAGTGAATATCTGGAGGTCAGAGAAAACACCACGGAAGACTCACATTAACAGTAGGACGGGGGAACCACTGTTTGCTACCTACTCGTCATGTGACTCATACAAATCACCAGATTATTCCAATCAGTTACAAAGGATCATGATTCGCTAAAACTGAAGTGCGATGCAGAAAACAGAATATAATTTGTTTATGGACTCAGGGGATGAATCACAGGGGATATTCACAGACATTAAAAACAGATTTTTAAGTGAGGCTCCTATTTTCTAGTTTCTCATAAAAACCAGTAGGACCACCAAGCACTGACAGATCTAAGGGCTTTTGGGCTCCATCACTTGGCAACACGTCTTTGGCTGAGCTCACCGCTGCTGTTTCAGCGCCAGGCCAACGCCCCGTATTCACTGGTAGTCCTGGGCAGACTGTGGAGTTTATGGCCGGCCCAGTAAGCACGCAGCATGGGTTCCTGCAGTATTCCGGCACCCTGATGGCAGATGGCATGTCAGCATGAACCAGAATCCTGCAGCAAAAAAAGCCTGTTGGTAATAAACAGACCTGCTCAGGTTGTTTTTTTAAAAGAACATTTTCGTTTAGATTCACTCAAGGGGTTTGATAACTGTTTATCTGCTCTCTGGCCATTTAGTGAAAATAATTTAATGTACACAAACGTCCGGTGCCACATTTTTTGGTCATAAATTGAGGAAATGCTCAGTGATGAATCCCCATCAGGTGCAAAGAGTGCTAAAATATTGGACTAAATATATTAACTGGCCATCTAGAGGACAGATATATAATTGCAGCTTGATTAAGGTAAGGACTACATTTAGTTTCTAGTATGCAAATGTTATTTTATTAAAAGTATTTTATTCACACATTGCCATTTCCAGAAACCTGCGTATCATATGGTCTCCGAAACTGTTGGCCACGCACTGACACAATGGGATAAAGCTGCATTAAGACAGAATTACTAGATTTCAGAAGTGTTCACATTTAATGATTTATTTAAAGTTTTACTGGCAAGATCATTTTTCATTTTTAAGCTCTCCAGAGGCTCTGAGCACAGTGGGGGGGGGGGGTGTCTTTTGAGGCTGTTTGTGGACTGATCTACAAAGAGGGTTCAATGTTCAGTAGGACAGGCGGAGCGCATTTAAGGTTTTTAACCCTGGTACAAAAGCTACATATAAATTCTTTGTAATCCCATGAAATCCAGCAGTCTCCAGAGAAGCCCAGAAAGAGGGCGGTGAAGGGACAGAACTTAGCAATAAGGCACTAACACAAAAATCCCACAAGGGAGTTGCAGATACCCACTCCGAGAACCGGGAATAACGGAATACAGTAAAGTTTTCCGAATCAATTATCTCTACAAATCTCCAGATTTAAATCAACAGTGATTCAAACCAGAAAATGGCAAAAGGGAACAAGTCATACCACCTGAATCTTATATCTTTAATTAAAAATTACATGAGCAAGTCTGATATTTATTAGCTCACTGTTACCCTGTTTATGATGAGAGGGATTTTTAAAATGACTGCAGCATAATATCCATCTGGATTTGACTTCATGCTACTAAATTATCTGTCAGAGAGACCCTGGACTATGCAGACTGCCAATTCACCAAAAGACCAATAGTTTCCATCCATTTTTGCAGAAGCTCCTTTTATATATTTTTAATATTTTCTCCTCTCAAAACAACACATGGAACAGTTGAACTGCTTAAACGTTCCCTGCAGATTTTATAAGAGCCAGTCAGGAACTAATTAAGATCACGCAGTTTCACTGTAAGCTGTGGTGTAAGCTGAGAGGCCCCCCCAAGTTGATGAAAAGCCTTCCCTCTGTGAATGGATCGTCTTTTAGCATGATGAACACTTTAACATCCCATACACACAGAAGAACACTACTGTGGGGACAGCTTAAACACTGGGGTCACACTATTACAGCCAAGTGGGGCTTCACTGAGTGCTGACCAGCCAGAGAGAGAGACTAACCAGGAACACAAACTCTTAAGTGGAGCAATCAATCATTCACTTACTTGCTTGCTCATATAGGCAGACAGATCTGCAGAATATGTGGACATTTATTTGTACACTTACACGGGATCTACAGTGGGGGAGTGAGGACAAGGAGGGTCAGTGGCTAGCAGAAAGTGATGGACACATTTTTTGGAAAAAAACATGAAACGTATGGATGTTTGACTGTGGATGTCTGGCATCCTCTGTAAGGTGCAGGTATGGGAGATACAGAATTGCTCTCCTGCCTTGTTCCCTAGGCATGCTGGAATAGGCCCCAGGCTCACTGGATAAGTCCTTATTGAAGATAGATGAATGGAAGTTGGATGCAAGAATAAGGCAAAAAGCACTGCATGCATTATAAATATATTTAAAATCAGTTTTTAAGCAGCAAGCTGTTAGTTGAAGGTTAGTCTGAGATAATCCATCCATCCATCTTCAAACCGCTAATTCTCGTCAGGGTTGTCCAATTCTCACAATATACATCAGCAGGAACTGGCCCTGGAGCTGGATTTCAAATAACACGCTCACAACCCCCGTTGGAGGCCCAATTTCTACATAGAGCTGCGATGTCCCCTCCCACACCACCCAGAGGAACCCCAAAGCCTGCTGGATCACACTGTTGATAGAACCTTCCTAGAGGAAACAGAGCCAAAACAAAAGGGAGTGAAAAACTAGTGGAAGAGTGAAAGACAGATACAACTGAGAGCAGCAGTCCCCATGACAACCGGTCAAATCACTGTAGAGACGCACGGTGCCAAAACCTGTGAAAATGCTCATTCTTGTTGAGCCTGATTTCGTTACCTTACCTAGTGTACAATTGATCATTTTTTGCTTTTATGCTTTAATAAATAAGTAGAGCAGTTCAGTTTGGATCCTCCAAAGCCTGTAGACCCTAACAGAATGATGGAAAAATGACATCTGTATGGGCACCAGGATTCAGCATCAACTCCATGACACTTAATAATACATATATCTTTTGTTCATTAAGTAATCTACATCTAGTTAAATAAACGCAACATCTATCAAAATATTTGCCTACATTTGTAGAGCAAAGGTGATAAAGCGTTTTTTCTGTAACTTCATAATTGCTTTAAACAGAAACTGTAAGAGGAGGACAAATTAATCAGCATAAATCAATTTATACCGATAAGGTTTTGTAATACTAGATAACACATGTAATGACCACGCCATAGAACCACGTGACCCACCGTGGGAGGAAGTCAGAAAGCACATTTGTGCAACAATGGCGCCACCTGCTGGAGAATTGTTTAACAACAAATTCACATGAAACAATGTGGAGGTAACTAATGCTAAGAGATTGCACTCTGGGGGAAATAAGGATTTAGAGGGGAGTAACTGCTTTGACATATGGCTGCTTTAAAGTAAAAGACATGTCCCACTTACAAGAGTCAAGAATTTTAATCAAAAATGTTCATCACTATTCAAAAACTCCATTTTAAGAAATCAAATAAGTTACTATAGCAAAAGCACGCAATACTTTTTTTTCCTTTAGTGTATCGTAACTCATCAAAATAATATAGAAAATGTGGATATATAATATTTTATATATTTGTACATACATTATGTATATAACCCTTCGTTTTAAAATTCCCTTAAACTGTACAGAGTGACAGTAGCGTTTCAGCTTTGCATTTGTGAAGTTAGATTCTTGATCATTATGCATCCATAATAAAAGTATTTAAACAAACAGAAATACAAAACCACACCTCCTCCCGCAGAAGGATAAGGTACAAACATGCACTTACACAGACGACACTATCGGTGTTATAACAAAGACAGGAATAGACTAATTAAGCCCAGGTGTAAACATTGCATCTAAAATGCACAAAAAAACGACAGACCCTGAGAAATCAGTTCGGATTTCCTGATTGTCAGCATCATCCTGCATTAGTAAGCGGCGTTTGTTTGAAAAAATGTGGGTTCTGTCTAGAATTTTAAGGCGCGGAGACAACAGGGACTGTGGTGCCTGTTGTTTGCACAGTATTGCACATGGGAAATACATTTGTTCTTTCCTGTTTTCCAGAGAAATCTGATCAAATGTCACAGTTTCCTCATAAAGTTTTAACAGTTCATTAAGAAAGAGAACTTGAATGTAAAGCAGACACGAAATTCAATAACCGTATCATTACACTGGAGCATATACAATAATTATAACAACATTTATATTATTAATAATAATAATAATAATAATAATAATAATAATAGCAAGTACATTTTTCAATACAAAAGAGCAGAATAAAATGGATTGTCTTGCAAATATAAAAGCATCAAAAACATCCAAGGCATCTAAAGTGAGGGAAAAAACCGAAAAGAATCCCAAAACACAGCACTCTGACAGGAAAACAGTTCATCTTGTTCTGGCAGGTCTGTGAAGGTGCAATACCTTTGCGATCGTTAAAATGTATAGTATAAACAGGTCTCGTGTATCAATGGTTCTTTAAAAAATTGTTAGAAGACACTGGCATGGCTGGGTCTCCCTGACCGGCACGCCCACCTCCAGCATAATATTTGTGCTGCATCTGAGATCAAGTCAGGGTTCTACACTACGCACACCTCCAAATTCTCAAGCGTCCGGGAGAGCATGAATATGTGCGTGTGTTTGCTCCACCAGTGTCTTTTAACCCCAGTAATAATGGCTGCTGTCCCCAAAATCCTGCTCCTGAAACGTCTTCCCCCAGCAGGAGCACAGCTGACCCTCAAAAACATCTTGGTGTAGGCGGAGTCCTGTGGCAGTGGGTGGAGACTGTGAACCCACATGGCGCAGAGTCTCTGAACGCCACAGATGGGAGGTGTGATGTGGGGAGATCTCAGTGCCAGTCCTCATCCGCGTCGTCTTCACCCTCCTCCGACGACGACTCAGTGCTGCTGTTCTCGGTGCCGTCCCTTGCGCCGTTCTGCCGGGCCGCCACCTGTGCTGCCGCCTGTGCTGCTGCCTGGGCCGCCGCCCGCTCCTCAGCCTCTTTCTGTCGCAGTGCAGCCGCCTTCTTCTCCTGCTCGGCGTGGCTCTTCATGTGGGCACTGCGGCTCTTTACCTTGTAGAAAACCCTGGGGGGTGGGGGCCAGGAAGGGACAGGGGCAGAGTCAAGAAGGGGGAGGAGTCATGTAGCAGCATGTGACAGACACATGACATGTGAGCTGCTTTAATCTCTGTGCGATTACTGCCTTAAGATAATTATGTTTACAATCCTGCCTTTAGGTGGCAATAAGGAGCAGTATAAGCTCCAGAGCTGGCCCACACTCTCGTCAAGCAGCCGCTGGGGCGCGCTGTTTTCCATTTGAGTCGTGTTTCTATTGCTAGGCAACAGCTGGTAATAACAGTGTCCCTGGTCGGTGCGGCCAGTGTGTCCAGCCAGGGCTCTATTCCCGTCTCTCCACCCTTCCCGTGTCCAGCAAAGAGCACTATTTCTCGTTAGGGTTTGGGCTCTGTTTACCGCTAACGAAAGGAAAACGACATTCTATTCCTGCACTGCTGGATCGACAAGGCAGGCCACAGAACTGGACCTTGGCTGGGAAGGGGAACCACCCAGCAACTGAGGTCCAGTAACAGCAGGCACAGAGTGGCCCACAGCGCCTGCCAAGCGTGCCGAGACAGAGCTTCCCCTGCAATCCCAGGCCGACCACAAGGCCTCTGCAGCAGTGCGTAATGCAGTTATTGCGCGCTATACTCCCGATTCCTCAGTTTTACACACTCCTCGGACAGAAGATTCTCAGACACCTTCCACTCCTAGCAGCTGGATGTTCTGAGATTTGCACTGAATAACCAAACATCATGCATGGATAACTATGCGGTTAAAATGTCCAAAACGTCCATGGTGTCGATTTCACAGTTCTTTATACTAAATAATCCTCATTTATTAACGATTTCATTAAAAACTGACCAGCTTCTAAAACCTATACAAACTTACTGTTAAAAGCTACTTCAAATATGTTATTAATAATAATGATGCGTGTGGATTTTTCTTTGTGATATTTCCCGTTTTCTTGAGTCCTGAGAGATGAGGGGCATGGGTCTGGGGGGGCTCACTCACCTGCCGCATTTCTTACAGGGGAATGTGCCCTCCTGCTCCAGCGGGGCCTTTCCTGGGGGGGCTGTCCCGCTCTTTGGCCGCGAGGCGGCAATCGTCGGCGGTGGGGGCGGATGGGGGGGCTGCCTGACCTGGGGGGGCTCCTTCCGCTCTACCTCCTAGATAGACAAAACATGACCATGGCCAAGTCAGTGGCGGGCACACGCCCCCCCCACCCTTCAGAAAGGGACAGAGCTCAGGGCATGTCATAATGCTACCAGGTGTGAACCAAGGTTGCATGATGTTTACATGTGATTCTTGCTGGTTTTTAAGAATAACCGGCAAACCAAATCTGTGCATTCTTCATGTACCCCTTCAAGCATTTTCAGTTCTAGAAAAATACCCAAAAAAAAAATAATTTCATTACTTTTTCGGCAATCTCCTAACAAGATTGGCAAGAGGTAAGTGACCCAGCTAGCGAGCGATTCACAAAAGTTCTTCTGTACGCTGCGTCTGAGCCCCCGCCTCTGCTGAGCGTGCTCAGGGTGTGGAAAGGCACAGAAGCACGTCCCCCTTCCCCAGGCCAATCGGTGGAACTGAGAACCCCAGCTCTGTTCCAACTGGCGCTGAATTTTGCAACAGCGCAGACGGCGGGAGCACGATGTTCTGAACCAGCACGCTGCTCACCCAGCTGCCCTGCACGCGCAGCACCGATTTCCTATACACCTTCCCTCTGCTTTCCAGACACTTTGTTTTTTAGCTCCCCCCTCCACTTAAGCTGTGAGTGGAACATTTTAAGAAATAAGTTCCAGCCTTCCGATAAAGGCCTCCCCCGCCCGTCCCCCCTGCACTCACGCCTGCCTCGGCCTGTTGCACTCGCGTCACCCTGGCTGGGCTCGCTTCCCGCTTCGGATCACATGCCCCCTCTGTCTTGGATTGCTCGGCGTCCTCCTTCCACTGTTCAAACCGCTGAGAGGTCTGTGTCAGTGGCAGAGAGACCCACACTAAACCAGACTGCGAGGAGGTGCCACACACTCCACATGCAGTTATGCAGTGTGCATATACAGGCAGAGGGGAAGGAACCAGAGGGGTAGGAACCAGAGGGGTAGGAACCAGAGGGGGCGTGCCCCCCCCCCCCCCAGAATGTTCATTTGCCATCATTCGTAAATAGATTAAATTGTGTCCCCCTCAAAATCACACCACAGTAAAAGAGAGTCACCCCTAAGGATAGACAACAGTTTTTACAATCATGCATTTCTGTGTTTCTTTGGGAAAAGGCAAATCATTAAGTAAATGTAAAGAGTATCACGGGGAACTCACCCCAAACAGAGAAGTGTGCTGGAATGTGCGCACACGTGTGTTTTTATAATTATTACACTGTGGGCCAGATTTCCTCACAATGTGATAAAAACATTTAGTATCTTGTGAGGACACACAAGGGGAAACTCAATAAAAAAAAAAATCTGTGACGGCAATCAAAAAACCAAAAATAACCATACGACTCATATTTCGTTTGGTTACTTATGGTTAAGGTTAAGGCTGGGTATGGGTTGAGGTTCTCACTGTGGGAATTAGGATTTTTTCCAGAGAGATGAATGGGGTGTCACCTTGATATCCACTTCTGTGTCCGAGGCCCTGGGCTCACTGGGCTCCGCCTCCCCATAGATGAGGACACCGTTACGGCCAAGCTTCACCTGCTTCTTGTAGGTGTAGTAGAACTCGACGCACTGGGACACGGTTTTAGTGCGCACCTGGGGGGGGGGTTTATACACACACACACACACACACACACACACACACACACACACACATACACACACACATACATACACACATACATACACACATACATACACATACACACAGAGGTATTACTCTCCACACTGCACATCCTCCGAAGCTGTCAGGGGGTTTGAAACACACACTAACCCATTAACTACAGGCCCCCCACCCCCACCCCCATCCCTGGGGTTCTCACACGTCAGCTACATACCAGCTTCTGGACCAGAAAGAAGTCCTTCTTATAGGCGGCAATGCCCTTGTTGAAGAAACCTCTTTCTGCTGGTGTCCACAGGTCTGACCCTGAGAGAGAGACAGACACACTGATAGACAGAGCAAGAGGCCGACATCTGCACATGCTCAGTGTGTGCATCATGAAGCATTGCACGCACACACACCCAAACAGCCCGCCTTCTGGCTCCAAGAACATTCCTCATGCACGAGCTGATCAGCCCGCAGCCCCCGAGAGAGCGTGGGTGTGTGGGTGTGTGTGTGTGTGGGCGTGCGCGTGTGGCCGGGCCGCCCACCTGAGTAATGGTAATCTCCCAGCGGGTGCATCTTGGAGAACACGGGATTCTTCAGAAGCAGGAGCTCCATGGCTCTCTGAAAAGCAAAGGCAGACTGACGCACCAGAAAAGAAAGGCAGGGGACAACAGATACATCAAGACCGGCTGGCCGGACAACAGCAGCCTGCATCAATTCACTTGGTTCTGGCCCGTCTGAACCATCTGTGACTAGCGGAACATAACTGCCATGATTGGTAAAACAAAAAGGGGAAGGAAGCAAGCTGAACGCAGGCTGTTCAGTATGAATTCATGCTGATTTCTCTGGATCTGTTCTGTACAAGTCCTGGATTATTGGGATCCAGCAAAGACTATGTCTATAATCAACCCAGAAGACAGACTCTTCTTTTAGCTCATAGCAGGCCAGCCCCTGGCCCATCCTCCTCTCCACAAAGATGACAGGCAGCGTTCAGGGAGCAGAGCTTGAGTTCAGGCCTGTAAGATGATGACTGCCAGGATTAGCCACTGAGCCGCTGAGGTTAAACCGGGATCATACCCATTACAGATCTACAGGACCGTCACAGCCAGATCAGACGGCCCTGAGCCGACCAGTCTAATCCAGGTTACAAGATACTCAGGCTGCCCAGGGACAGGCAAAAACACAAGGGGGATTTCCCAAGAGCTGGAACATGAAAAGCTCCCCTGGACCCCTCCAGAGTCCCCCGAGAGCCACCCTGGTGCCCCAATGAAGCCCACAGTAGCCTTCCTAGAAGACCCCCAGTGCCCTGCTGTCCCTGTACATGCAGTGTTTGAGGAGAGAGTTGGGCTGCTTTCAGGCTCTCAAAACGTCCCAGCATGCTCTGCTCACCAGGACATCTCCCTTGCACTCGTGCAGGCAGTGCATAGCCAGCTCCTGATTCGTCCCTCCCCCACACACTGCGCTGGAGCAGGCCAGATTCATGAGGTCATTCACTGCAGAGGGGGAGGGGGTGTTAGGGGTCAGAGAAGAATGATGTAAGCTTTTAAAAGGAACAGCCTGTTAAATGTGAATGCGGTTAAAATGTCCATCAGGTGCGGTGGAATAGTTACCACGCTCCTGCAGTGAAAGTTTCGACTCCAGCTCTGGTACCGGCAGCCACACGAGGTCGGCCAGGTGCACGTCCTGCTGTGCGGCAGAACGGTCCAGCAGGGCTGGTACTTCTGCCTGGTACTGCTGCCCGATGTTTATCCGCCTGTTAAGAGAGGCAGAGAGAGACAGTCTCCGCATAAGCTCCTGCTGAAGGCCACACGCCACAAGCTGCACTCAGGGCCCGACATGCTGCGTGATGCAGAACAGCATTAGACTACTATCCTGTTAATGACACAAACTGGCCAATTTAAACTTTCCAACAGCATCAGAAGAGCATTCTCACCTGTTAATTTATATGTTTTGTTTCCCTTTAAACTATTTCAATGTATACAGTATTAAACAATTCAAAGTCAACCTTCACGTAATTTCCATGTTAAAATATTGTTTACCCAGAAGACCTGGTGTGAGGGGAAAACCCTCGTCCTCCATTTCTCCACGAACCATTTCTTACGCTACAGCATGAAGTTTTTATATGAGCAGATAAGACAAATAAAAATACAAAAAAATTCAGGGTCATGAAAGCCAATGCAGTCTCTGCTGCTTCAGTCAGTATCCAAGGACTAAACACTGCCCCCTCAGGCATGGAGGAGAAAATGCAGGTTGGTATGGGTTTAGACTGGTGGCCGGAAGTTTGGAGAGCTGGACTAGGTAAGGGCCATGGTAGAGGGGTACTCACGGCTCAATGCTGACGGGTGTGGCCTCCCCCATGACTGGAAGGATTGGGGGTGTTATATCTGAACTGCCTGCAAGCACAAAGCAAACAAATTGATTGGCTGGGGCTATGTCTCTATGGGCAGGACCTAAATGCCAACAAAGATTCAAAGGGGTCGGGGGACACTCACTGGAGCGCAGCAGGCTGCGGGTGGCGGTCTTGGGTGTGGCAGATGGCGGCAGGCCCTGGCTGCTGGCAGCCACCGAGGAGAGGATGGCAGAGAAGTAGAGGCCGGAGCCCTCACGGACAGGGCTCAGGATGGGCGGTGGCGTGTATGGCGGCATACTCATGGCACTGTCGGCTAGCCGCACCGGCGAGCGCAGGTGGCTCTGATAGGACGTGATGCTGTGGTAGGCCGGCGGGGCGATCAACGAGCCGGGCTTGGGTGGCGGGATGAAGAGAGGCTCGGGGCGTGGCCGCCGCTTCAACCGCGCCGACTTGCCGTCGTCGATACCTCCCTCATCCTGCGACCAGGGGAAACGGACAGACAACCTGACTTTTCAGCATTGAAGGGGGTGCATAACAGTGCTTTAAGCTATTTTATTACTGGGAAGCTCAAGGCTCTGAAAATTGGAGGGAAAATTTTCCAATGCAGAGTGAACATCTGTTATGATGCCCAATTATGTAACGACAGGAAAGCCACAATCTGTAGGCTTACTAGAAATAATAATTATTAATAATAATAACAACAATTGATACTTTATTGATCCCCATGGGGAAACTCATTTTTTACACCTCCCCCAGTTTGTTCTCTGTAGGTGAGAGCAAGCTGGCTGCAAAGGGCAGCCACCCATAGCAGTGCCCAGGGGGCTGGGGGTTAAGGGCCTTGCTCAAGGACCCACAGATGTGCTGAGGCCGGGGCTCGAACCTGTGAGCTGCTGATCACAGGCACAGAGGCTTAGCCCACTAAACCACACACTGTCCCCCTAAAGATGCTGTTGGAACAACAACAACGTGGGAGAGCCCCATCACTCCATCCCTAATCTCTTCTACTCCCACATCCTCCAACCCCTAAAATTTCTAAAAATTCTCGATGGACCAACTGGAAATATGAAAGCCAATAAATGTGCTTTTGCCTGAATGCGGAAAATCCTAGAGCACTTTTCCATTGCAACAGGTACCATACTTTTGGTACTTCGAGAGCAAGGTGCTGGTTTTCCACAGGTGTAAAAACTTGTACCGGCACTGAATGACATCACAATGCAAGGCGAAGTATTTTGTACTGATTTCGGAAAATGGCTGCTGTATACTATAGGGTTGCACAACGTGCGATATTAATCCCAACATCGCATGTTATTCACACGCAGTTCTTACATCGCTAGTCAGCTAGATTAAGATCAGGCTTTTCTTACTTTCAATTCTGTACAGGCTTTATAGCGCAGGGAGTTTAAGTTTCACTAAAACATTTTTACTATCATAAAAAAAAAAAAACTTAGCTAGCTTTGCAATTTAAATTATTATTCTTTTTATATATTATGTAATACACTATATTGCCAAAAATATTGGGACGCCTGCCTTTGAACTTTAATGACATCCTATCCTTAATACATAGGCTTTAATATGGAGCTGGCCCACGCTTTGCAGCTATAACAGCTTCAACTCTTCTGGGAAGGCTTTCCACAAAGTTTACGAGTGTGCTTATGGGAGTTTTTGAACATTCTTCCAGGAGAGCATTTGTGAGGTCAGGCACTGATATTGGATGAGACAGCCTGGCTCACAGTCTCTGCTCTAATTCACCCCAAAGGTTTTCTGTCGGGTTGAGGTCAAGGCTCTGTGCAGGCCAGTCAAGTTCCTCCACACTAAACTCGCTCATCCATGTCTTTATAAACCTTGCTTTGTGCACTGGTGCATAGTCATGCTGGAAAAGGAAGGGGCTATCCCCAAACTGTTCCCACAAAGTTGGGAGCTTGAAATTGTCCAAAATGGCTTCGTATGCTGAGGCATTAAGAGTTCCTTTCACTGGAACTAAGGGGCCAAGCCCAACCCCTGAAGAACAACCCCACACCATAATCCCCTCTCCAACAAACCTTACACTTGGCACAATGCAGTCAGGCAAGTACCATTCTCCTGGCAACCACCAAACCTAGTCATCCATCAGATTGCCAGAGAGAGAAGCATAATTCGTCACTCCAGAGAACACGTTTGCACTGCTTTAGAGTCTAGTGGCGGTGTGCTTTACACCACTGCATCCGAAACTTTGCTCTGTATTTAGTAGCGAGGAAATTTCACGAATGGACTTGCACAGTTGGCATCCTATCACAGTACCGCACTTGAATTCATTGAGGTCCTGAGAGTGACCCATTTTTTCACAAATGTTTGTAGAAGCAGTCTGCATGCCTAGGTGCTTGATTTTATACACCTGTGGCCATGAAAGTGATTGGAACACCTGAATTCAATGATTTGGAGGAGTGTCCAAATACTTCTGGCAATATAGTGAATATGTTTAAAAATCAGTTTAAAGTTTACTTCCACTACTTTTGTATGAGCACTTCTTGCGTTTTCCGAGAAAATCGTAATCATTTTCATCTTTGCTGTTTAAATCACTCTTAGATGGGTTTGTGAGAAATTTATGAATTCCTTTTTGCTTTATAAATACCCCAATATTTTTTACAACAAAATCACATCGCTTGGACAACATGCTATATGTTTGCTGTCCTAGTATGTTAAACAAAATACTTTTTAAATTTCTTGTCATGCAATTCTGATATTTTTGTTGTATCTGTTCTTCCAACCAGATCGCAATGAATTATTTTTTTACTTCGATTATCGTTGTTTTTCGGGCTCGGCAGCGGTTGTATTGTAGTTAGAGGCAGGCTATATGCATAACCAGTTGACAAAGAAAGCATTTCAAGTCCCGCCCCAAAGTACCGAAAATGTACACCAGGTGCCAAACTTATGAAAACTAAACACTAGCAAAAATTGTTGTTATATTAGCACCACCCTATACAAGGCTTGGGCCGTATTAAATTTTTCATACCATCCATGGGGGGGTTCCGATTGGTTATCCCACACTTGCCCCACCTCTACAAAAATCTTTATTAAAAACCCATTCTTTTGTGACTTGTAACTTCATGTCATTAGCTTCACCAGATCTGCACCAGTCCTTTCACAACACTAGGGCTAAGTTACGCGTCTGAATTCTCCAATGACAGATTTCACCAAACAAAATCATCACTGTATAATGAAAATACTGTCATTATACCACCTAGAACAACCCTACACACTCTCCCCACCTCTGCAAAAAATCCTCATGAAAAGCTGAAACGCTTTAATTAAATTCCCCCACAATAAATTTCACTAAGTTTCACACGATAAATTTTGCCAAAAGGCCACTGGACTACCCTGGGGCTGGGTTGTTGCAACAATAAATTCTAAACTTTATTTTCCAGCATTTAGAAAATCATCCTGTGCCCAGTATGGGAACCACTGACCTGCACAACATTCCTGGGAAGTTTGAAAAAGGGTTAGGGTTCAGGTTTTGGATCACTGTATTCATAAGATGGCATCTGCAAACCTTCATGTCCTCTGCTTTTACCCATCGCTGCTATTTCTGATTTGGCGCAATTTACGTCAGGTGCAGATTTTCATCCATACAATGTTTTTCTGAACTGGTAATAAAAATCCAAAGATTAGAGTAAATAGAATAATATATTAAATAGTGTTTTCCGCCTCACAAAATCAAGCACCTTATTTAAACCACCTTCCCTTTGCTGTCATTAAGTGCCGTTTGCGTCAGGTTTGGGGCGATTTCTCTCAAAATTTGATCAGATACAGGTCTTTACCCTTAGAATATGTCAGCAGAGGTCAATCTGTCAAATACTTTTTGAGTTGTCGCGGTAACAAGAAAGTCTGCGGTGGTCTCAAAACCACATGCATTTCCAATCCACAGAAGACAATAATCACGGGAATCATCGAGATTCACTTTGGATAAGATTCGTTCATTTCCGCCCTCTCCTTTAATGCACTTTGGGTCTTCCTGGACGCTGAACACAAGCAGTGTCTGGGAGCAGGGTGCGTGATGCCTGTATGCACAACGCAGCAGGAGAACACGCAGTTCCTGTGGCGCTGAGAGCCAGGATCTCACGCCAGACACGTGATAGTAGGGAACAGCATGCACCGCGCCACACCACATGCCTGTCTTTTGGCTGCCAGTGGACAAAGATGGCAGCCAGGCATCGCCAAGGATACCGCCAGTGAGTGTGGACCATGCCTGGGCATGACCTTTAGCCAATGTTCAGCTGGGGGGGGGCTGCTGCTCTGCGGAAGGAAAAGTCAAAATGCCGAATTCCCATGATGCTAAGCGAGACCCACCTGGACAGAGCTCTCTGACACAGAGTTCCTCAGTGACCGGCGTCGTGTCACAATGACTGAGGCCTTGTGCTCCGGCTGGGTAGGGTCCTGCTGCCCTGGACCGGGGAGGGTCCAGCCTGTTTGGCCATGTCCTGGCCCAGAGCACAGTTTCGGCTCAGTCTGCCGCACCGGCACAGACACGGGAATCACCAGTGGCAGCAGGCTGTCATCACGAGCGCGTTTTACACCTTGGCCTTCCCCTTCAGCAGGCTCTTGGCCAGCGTGAGCTTTTAGGTGCTCCTCCTGCTGGAGAAGAGAGGTATGACAGGTTGGCCACATTGCTAAACACGGTGATGTGAATGTGTACAATGTACAGCCAGCCTTTCCTCCTTCCCTGTATTCAAGCTACAGTGCAGAGAAAAAAAAAAGAGATTTGTATTTGGCCGCAGAGAAGAGGAGGGTGTGGAGCAAGCAGCATGTTTAGACAGCCTGCCTCTGAAGTAGGCGCCTTCACCAGCAGGTGGCGGACCTCCTGCGCTCAGGAATGCGACGCATCTCCCCTTCCCTGTAGTGGAACCTGCCTGGCTTCGAGGGCGTTCCCAAATGCAGGGCTTGCTGCTGACCCGGATCGTAGGAATGCAGAGGTGTGCGGACATGCTCTCTCGTTGTCCCGGCAAAACGCCCGGTAGCTCTGGGTCCTGCCCCCCCACCCCCGTCCCACGTGCCGTGTCCCACTCTCTGTTAGAGCCACGCCCCATTCCACTCCCTGCTCCAGACACCGACGCCCGTGTGCTGCAGTTACTTCCTGTAGCTGCAGGTTTGCAAGGCGTGACCTGCCGGAGCACGCGGACTGACCTGGCGGGTCCGTCACCCTGCCGAGGCGGCCTGCTCCTATCGCCGCCGTGTTGCACAACCCTGCTGACGCATGAGTCGTGGCATGAAGTGACACAGTCAGTCTACAGAAAAGAGATCTGCGAGAAGCAGGCAAAGTGCAAAATGCCAGCACAGCTCCACAGAGGAGCAAGATGGAAGGGCCTCACCGAAACATGTCTGGGAAAAGACGATCAACTTAATAAATGCAGGGCAGAGCAGAAGTGAAATGAGGGAGGGAAGCACTAAGCAATGGGGTTCATCAGCAGCCGGCTGCTGCTTCCTCTGGCGACGCCCACGACAGAGCCGGCTCAGCGCGAAGCTGGCCTGCGCCAGGAAAATGCAGCATCTTACGCTGTGAAGCAGCCTCAGTCTTAGAAGACTGCATCTTCGACTCGGGATGGAGTCTAACAGAATAACCCCCCAACCCAAACCTGTAAATCTCCAGATACGAATACCGGCTGCATGGTCATGTGATAACACTAGGCATCTGAAACTCTGGGGGTGAAACACTTTAACCTGGAGGGGTTTTCACCCACTGAATTCAACCAGAAGTCGCGGGCTGAATTTCATCATCGTGCTACGGTGAAAGTGAGGACGGGAGCAGTTACCTTGATGACCTGCGAAGGTAGAGACTCCATTTCAGATGCCTTCTGTGCCAGTGTTTCTAGGTTGACCTCTTGGGACACCCTTCTCTTCCGGCGCGTGCTCTGGATAACCCCTGTCAGGGCACCGAGCCCCTGCTGCTCTGTGGCACCCCCCTGGCCATCTGAGGCCCCGTTTCGAGGGCCCAGCTGCTCCAGGGCATCCTGGCCCCACGGCACCACGCTGGGTGCATCGCCCTCTCGGGAGAGACGACGGGAGCGGCGGGGCTGGAGCTGAGGCATGTCGCAGGGACGCTCAGAGCTCGCAAGGGGTCCCTGGGCACTGGGGTCAATGTTCACAGGGACGAAGGGAACCGCGGTCCCCTGCAGATGACTCACTGCCTCCATGGCCTTGGGGGCCTGCTGGTGGAGGTGCGGGTGGGCGTGGGGGTGGTGCGCGTTGGAGTACATGTCCAGGTAATTCTGCTGGTTCTGCTGTTGCATTAAATGCTGCTGCTGCTGTTGCATGTGCTGCTGCTGTTGCATGTGCTGCTGCTGTTGCATGTGCTGCTGCTGCCTCAAATGCTGGAGCTGTTGCTGCTGCTGCTGCTGCTCTTTCACATGCACCCCATAGTTCATGTTAGACATGGGGGCATGGGGCGGGTAGTAGCCAGAGGTCAGGTGCTGCCTGGGTGGGCGGAACGCCAACTGGAAGGGCTGCAGCACGTTAGAGTTGGCGGCAGAGTGGGCGGCGCCATGAAGCACGCCGGGCTTGTGGCCCTGCTGGAAGCCTGGGAAGACCTGCTGCATGGTGACAGGCGCCTGCTGCTCCCACTCCAGGCTCCGGGCCTTGGCTGGATCCCGGTACGCCTCAGCTGGGTTCGGCTGCTTCTCGGAGGCTCTGCGCGGCACCTGCATGGCTCCCGGTTCGTGGGCCGGTTTGGCATAGGCGACCTGGCCCACTGGGTCGCTCATGCCCATGTATGGGCCCACGCCCTGCCCCCAGGTCCGGGGGATGCCCTGAGGCCAGCCAGGGTCCTGCTCAGGCCACTTGACGGGCACGGTGTGCTGGTAGTGGCCCCGCGCCTGCTCGTTCTTGTCTGGGCCAAAGACGATGTCGCCGCGTGGCTGCTCAGAGCCCGGGGGCCGCATGCCAAAGTAGGCCCCCCCTCCACTGTGCTGCTGCTGCTGCAGTGGTTCCTTCATGGGCATGCTTTGCTCAGCGAAGAAGGTGATGCGCTTGCCGGTCCTCTTTGCGTTGGGCTTCGCCTGAGGTGGCAAGCTCATGGCTATACCATCAAGCCGAGAGGATGCTGGTGGGGGGGGGGGGGGGGGGGGGGGGGGGGGGGCTGGTGTG
>JAAGVU020000039.1:10876522-10900495 GCA_011763525.2 Mormyrus iriodes
GGATGCTGGTGGGGGGGGGGGGGGGGCTGGGGGGGGAGGGGCTGCTGTAAAGATATAGATGCTCAAACGATGGCTAGTTAGTATTTATTGCGCACCGTCAAAAGATGCGGTCACAGCGACCTGAGACGGGAAGGGGGGAGGGCAACGAATCACACGCCCCAGTCCTCCTGCAGACAGAAGATGCCAAGCGGTGCCAAGACTTCTGGGGAACCACTTGCCGTCCTCACTGGCTGGCGGGACCCTGGGGGAGAGAGAGGCCACAGGTGAGTGTCGAGTGAGGGGTAGGGTCGAGCTACCGGAAACCGAAAACACGGAATAGGGGGATTCGATGGGAAAACTGACCGGAGGTTTGGCCAATACACACACACACACACACACACACACACACAGGGTAGATACACAGAGTATAGATACACACAGGGTACACACACACAGGGTATGCAAACACACACACAGGGTACACTGAGCACTATGAGAAATTTATCATTTATCAAATAACTCTATCCTATAACTGAAATAAAAAAAAATTATATCAGCGATCCCAGACTAATCAGCTACAATCTGTGCCTCTTAGCATTTCATACGTTGATACTTCATCTTTCAATCCTGTCAATTCTGATATCTTAGAAAACTTTGAGTGAGTGAATTCTTCCACACAGCCACTGCATAAGTATAAAATGACATAAAGAGAAGCCCTCTGATGTGCTGTGTGTGGTGTACAGCTGAGAGTGTTACAGTCAGGCTCTGATACAAGTGTAAACTGCACTTGAGGATAAACATTCGATGGCGTTAGATGGCTGCTGATACACCAGCAGCTAACAACAAAGTGTGTGTGCATCAAATAAATCCCATTTCAGACAGCATAACTCTGGCTAAGCTGAACACGTACAGAAGGCGGTTTCCTGTCACAAATTATGCCTTTCACATTTAGCAACACCAAAACAAACAAACAAACAAAAAAACAAAAGCATCAATCTCAGTGCGAAAGAGAGGACACATTTGAAAAACAGAAAACTCTGCCATTCGGCCAACTTTCAGTACCATACCTTTCCGCAGTCACATTCCCATTACAAGTTTTCGGGCTGCTCCCACACCAGATGAACCTGTCCGGTTTTGTTTTCGAAATGTGCAAGCGGAGCGGGAATAAAAAAAAAAAAAAAAACACGAGTTTCCACTGACGCCAAGCTTCTTGAGGGCACCGACTGAGGAACCCAGCTATGGCAACAGAGCACAACTGCTAAATGACAACTTACACAATACAAGCAGGATCTGGATTAGAGGGAAGGACTCAACAATGGGAGGCAACTTCAATAGGGTTCACTTTTTAAAGTAACAGTGGGGAGAATCGACAAAGAAGTGTAGCCAAACAATACGAAACAGCACCCACATCCTCAGATTAGCTCCTCCAAAAATAAATGAAGATTACTGGAGTGAAATTATTTGTTATAGCGGTGAGGGGGAAAAACATACATGTATAAATACGTTTCTGTGTCACTCGAAAATGTAATCAGAGGATAGTGTGACTTGTACAAACTTGGTTAATGAGACTGAGTAACTACCACCTGACCCATTATCATGGAGTTACTGAAGCTGACTGCAAAACAAGAGGGCTCTCTCGCCTCCCAAAAGCTGGCTCGCTTGCTGTAACAGGACATCCCCCTGTTTCTGTTTGCAGGTGACTCATTAAGGAAGGTAAACAGTGTCGGCTACCAGCAAGACTCCCGCACGGTTCTGCTTTATTGCCAGGGGAATAATAACAATAATTAAAATGGCACCTTTTGTCCGACACTCTTCAGAGTGATGCTGATCGCTGCGAATCGCCTGTAATGATACGCACCTACACACAAGTACTGAATTTTGATTAGTGTTGTACAGCTCATTGACAAGCGGGTTATGGTTCTCTATGAGGTTATTACAGGTTGTAAACCTGGATATGAAGCTAAAGTCTCTCAGAAAGGCGGAAACAAACTGGAATGACAGGTGAGGCAGAGCAATCAGGCGGTAAACACAGGCAACAGGACGGCCGGCGAACGAGGCTGAACAATGTTCACGTTTCACCGTTTTCTGGGCTCAGATCCTTGGCTCAGACTGTCTTTCTGTTCCCTTTGTACAACCTTATGCTTTGCTAAATCAGGTGAAGCTCAGACAAGCCACTAATAACAGCAGACTTCCACTTTGTGAAGCTATATTACATAATATACATATTTATATATTATATATATACACACACACGCTACAGTTCTCTGTATCAGTGATAAGAATAAGTTCAAAGCGACTTTGTATCAGGAATGAAAATTTGCGGTGTGTAGCAGAGGTGTAATGACAAGGCTCTCTGTGTTGTAAAGACAGGTGAGATCCTGAAAGTGAAGTTTCTCACCAGCCTCATTTGTACCACAGAACTGGGGGGGGGGGGTAAATTTCTGATGTATAATTAAGAATGCAGTGATGAAAAATCTGAAATGAATCACCAACAAATAACTATCTTGCTGGTTTGCATTAAGTTATATTTGAGTTTTTCAGAAGCAAACAGACGAGTAGGCATGACTTTATACCCCCAAGCCACCAATACAAACGGTCTTCTTTGGAGTACATTAATATTACATTGGCATTTTTTGCAGAACTTTAAACTTGTAGCTTATTCCCAGGCTATAAAAGCATTTTCCATCCTCAGTAATTACTAAGCTCAGTTGCAGTGCTGACACAAGGGTCAAAGGTCACTGCACATGAAACACAGTCTATGTTCTCAATTTCAGATAAGCTGTCGCCATTTATACAACATGTCAAGGACTCTATCTATCTGCAGTTTCACACAACACAGCCCAAGAGGCAAAGACAGAACCGGGCAGAGAGTTATACATATGGGAAGGAAAGCAAGTAAACTTGGCCTTGCATTCTCCTGCACAGAACACTGATTCTGGAACTCTCTGTGAAAATACTAAGCAATCAAATGGATAAAAATGAGCATTATCAATTATGCCTGCTATGTGGTCCATACAAAGGGGACAGCTTATATCTAAGGCCCAATCTCCCTAAGCTGCAGCATGTAAAATCATCCTTATTAAGCCACAATAAAAGTGAAAGTCCATAATCTATGCGACAGCTTAGTAGTCATCAGTAAACAAATGCATTAACAACATTTAATAGGAAAGCACATCTGTTTAAAAACCTCAAGGTTCAGATTGCAACCTGTTGTCTAATGTACCAAACAGTCTGCATCACCCCCAACCCCCAGCGCAGCCCTGCAAAGGAACTGGCTTTCTTTGCCTACAATGTTTTTACTCGAAGGAAACAAGTAAAAACATGAATCAGGGACTGCAGAACACTTATATCCTCTTAACCAAAATCTGGTGAGTGCTAGGGGTTGAAGCACTTAAACAAGAAAGTGTATTGCTGTAAAACAATCTCACAAACATGCGGTTTATTAACAGTTAGTGGTAAATATGGTTAATGGTGTAATAAACGTGAAAGGCAGTTTCCCTGTCAACGGCTGTATGGTAAATAACTAAACCATCGTGCCTAAAACCCTATTGTGTACAGGTTTCATGCTAACTACTTCTCTTTAAATTTTGGGTCTCATTTACTTGTTCATTTTTCACCCCTTCATAACGATCATATCTAGTAAACCCCCCTCAAGTACATGACCCCTGGCCTAATGGAAAGAAGTCAAGCTGTTACTAACTATCTTAACACATCCAAATATTCAACATGTTCAAACCAAATCTACACTTATCCCTTAAACGCGAAGTGCATAAATTCCCGTCAATAAAACATTAAAATGGAGGCGGTCGACCCGACAAAGTAAGTCATTTTGACATATATTTAAATGCATAAAGAAGGTCGTTTGGACTACTATGGTCTATAGCTTATGTGAAGGAACAACATAAAGAATACTCAAAATTATAATTACTGTATTAAACGAATGCATGATTTGCACATCCTGGCGCCACTGCGCCATTTGTCAAAAGGGACAAATACACTTCATTTACACCTTTTTGAAAAACCAGTAAGCGTCTGCACAGCAGTCCCGCTTTGCAGATCCAGGTGCTTGTTTTTTTTTCCTTCCTGGTGAAAGTGAGCGTTTTCATAATTTCATAAAAGGGCATAAATAGTTGCTATACAACTTTTAATCCAACGGACCGGAAAACGTGTCTATCTTTCTAATATTATCAAACACGATCAGTGAATTGGCACAAGACTACGTTAATGTAACAAGACCACAGACAGTAAAGTGCTCGTCTCCGATCGGAGAAAGAAAAAGAGCAATCAGTGTCACTAGTACATGAGATCCCCAGCAGGACCTCCTGATCCGCCGGGCCACTCAGCGCTATTTACTAAACATCTTTTGTTACAGGAGGATTATCTGCTGACGAGCGCAGCGGCACATTGTCATAGAGAACAAGCACAATACAACGGACACGAGTGGGAATTAATAGACCAAATGTTTTGGATAATGCACAAGTCAAGTGTTGCAGTTTTAATGAACCAATTACTGCTTCAAAACTAAGTCGTGCATAATTGGGGTTAAAAATAAACATGATATACGTAGTTGGTCAGTCCGCAGTTGCTTATAAAAGCATTCGCGTCAAAAATAAGCTTTAGCTTTTGTTAAGCGCTGCTACACATTCCTTTATGCGCTTCCAGTTTGTCGGACTGTCACATATTAGCGTCTTACCATTACAGTCATGCTTCGCTCTCGCTTCCTGGAGAACTCCCGTAGTAGGCTCACCGCGCATCCAGTTTGCAACCGGGCAGTTTGCTGCAATCATTTCCAGGGCTGACTTTAAGCTGTGAACTGCTATTTTTTAATGCTCTCAAATCAGGAGAACGATTTTGTTGCATCGGAAACCCTGGCAAGCAGCTCAGAAGAAGTGCATAACACCAATAAATGCTGAAATATAGCTTAAGTCTTCAGACTGTTGCACATTTTCGAGTTCATGTTGCACAACTATCGATATAAAAAAAACAGTGACTTCGCCCTTCCTCGCGAAACGAACGCGTGCGCATACTAACGAGCAACATTCTTTTTCATCTCGAGTCTTGTGATCCAATCCAGTTCTTTGGCCACGCCCTCTTCCACTTCCATATATGGTCATTCCGCCGCATGTGGAGTCCAGTAAATTACAGTATACCCTCTATGTGTCCCTGCAGGGAAATTCCGCCAGGCTAGAGAGGCCTAGAAACGGAGATACTCCCCGCGATACACAGCCTTGCAAGCTTGCTTTCTTTCTCGTACTGTAACAGCTACCCGTGAAGCCGCAGACAGCGCTTTTCGTGATCGGAGATGTTTTCTTTTTTTTTTTTTTTTTACTCTCGCACTCTTCCGAGAATAAACGGTGTGACCTTTATTTGATGAGTACAGTAAAATAAAAGACTGAGATAATCTATTCTTGGAGAGATTTAATTATTCCTCATATTCTGAAACACGAATCTTACTGTACATACATACAATAACAGTAGTTCATCATAATATCCGTGCATGGTGTATCTCCTTCGTGAGGCCAGCGTGCGCAGCTAAAAATAAATCGAGTAATGCTTTAATTTACAGGATTTAATATTCATTCATCGATTTTTGGGAAAAGTTACACTCATGTTGCAATAATGATGATGTCATCGTACGGCCTCCAGGATTAAATCAGCCAATGGAGTCTCAAATTGAGCGCTATAGTGAGAAATAGGCCAAAGGAGAGCGTGCATATACACCAGTTCTGAGACAAGTACGGCGCTGCTTCACCAAGGCCCAGTTAACGTTCAAAACGGCCCCGTTTTGTACTATTTCTATACTTTATAATGACAAATATAAAAATTTAATAAAACGACTAAATATAAGCAGCGGTTTCCACTACTATATTTACTACATTTCCCATAAGGAATTCAGTTAGAACACTGAAAGTAATACAAATTCCTTTACACGCTAGAAATGATTACAAACAAATAAACGAATCCACATGTAGGCCTAATAGCAGAAAAAAATCACATAAGACTAAATATTGTGCAGCTCTTCATTGCGAAGCATCATAATATCAGCTGGGTTTCCACGCACTGTTCGTTAACCAGTGCGCCATCATTAGATGATTCTAGTCAATGATCCTCTCTGGGTTAAAAATTTTGCCGTACAAACATTACAATAAAAGTTATTATGGCAGTTGATCGTGGTGTCTCTGTATGTTCTGCTTAAGAATTCTGCAGCCACTAATCTTTATTTTTGGGGAAAAAAAAACATATAACCAGACCAACACAACTGTTTAGGGAAATTATCCAAGCATACTCTTTAATTTATGGGAACAACGTGGAACAAACCACATAGCTAAGAATTCCTTTAGGAAGTAGAAATGTTTAAGTATGGGGAGTAAACGTGACAGCCAAGTAGTAAGATAAAGCAAAAAAATCGCATTCACGAAACAGAGTTCTGCTGATGCGAACCACAAACAAACTAATCGCAGTGGTTCCGAATTTGGATTTGAGGCCGTGGGGAAATGCCTAATATTTTAATGCGCATTTTTTCCATGCATCGCTTAGCAAACAAACTAGTCAGCATGTTAAGGCCGAGAGAGAATGCAAATTATATTTTTCAAAACTAAATGTTACAAATAGTGGGTTTTAAGCAAAAATCAATCCATACTATTAAGAATTCATCTGTATTTATTTTTTTAAGGTACCTTACTTAAACTACTTAACGATCTGCACGCAATCTTGGTTTATGAAATGAATTCAGGCTTGAAAAATAATACTCGGCCATAGGGAATCGCCTTGACTGCTGACAAAACGTAGTTTTACTTCTTGGTGTCGACGTTTGGCAATGGATTCGGTAATTTGTACACCCAAGCAACAGAAATCGTGCACTGAGACAATCTCAGAGTTCTGACATGCACTGAGGCACCAGTGACACCATGCCTCAGTTCAGAAAGGGTAAGGCGTGCAACTTTTTACTAGTTCTACGGGTGTTCCTATGCAAGGCAAGATCGTGTTGTGGAGGCCCAGAAGTGTTACTATAATGACTGAAAAACTGGCACTGAAAAAACCAGCTGCTAGACAGAGGCACAGGGCACCAGCCTGCAAACGCGTGCAGATTTAGATGTCAAATACACTCTTTGAAAAGCGATCGACAACTACGGCTGCTTTGTTGCGAAACTAACAGCCCAACTAGTATGTAGTAAATAATTGAGTAGAAGGCTTTAACGTCATATACACAGACCTTCCTCATGCTGCATTTCTTTGACCCATTTTAACTACCAGGCTTCACAAATGAGATAATTTGCATCGTATGGCAGAGGAACCGTCACTCTTAGGCTGGCAAGAAATGTGCCACATCCCCCTTGTCACGCACAATGAGATCAACAGCCAAAGAAAGGCTTGCCTGTGGTATTTCAAGATCGATACGCTGCGGCTACAATGATCCCTACTCCATATGCTTTTAAGATAAACGTGGTCCTGCACAGCTCTGGTTTTTCTCCAGGTTACTGAAAAATTTGGCGCTTTTTCTGCGTTGCAGGACCGAATCAGCTGATGTCCGCTTACTTGCTGCGCAGATCATTTCGTTGCGCCCCCTCCCTCTTCCCCACTCCCTACCCAATCCCTCGCAAAAAATCTTTCAAAGTAAACACTACGGCGAAATCCATAAATCCCGCTGCTACTAAGTGGCACGAAACTCCGGAGAGCGACCGCCGCGCTCGTATGCACAGATCAGATGGAGCGAATGCACACGTACCTACGGCGTGATCCAGCAGCAGCCGACGTCTTTTTCGCAACAAAATATTTTCGCTTTCTACAAGCAGCAGTAAAACTTTTTCCCCTTCATAGGCGTCACTTCCTACTGTGCCGTCAAGCCCCGCTGCTCTGTGCCAGTGTTACAGTGTAACTCACATGACGCCCAGCCACTAGCATTAGCTTCTTTTCTGCTATTACTTGCGTTCGGACGCAGCGAAGCACTTCGATACTCGTTTGTCTGCAGTAATCCGCCTTATTCTGTTATGTATAAACAGCACAGTAGTCAGAGTGTTAGTCCAGAGTGTCGCTTAATTGCAAGGTGTGCACGCTGCAGCGGTTCTAACGAGAATGTGTTGCAGTGTGTGCATCCAGGATTAGCCCAATGTTTCAACCATATGTGTGTTATAAATGAATCGCTAAAGAAACTGCAAATGTTTAATAACTGCAAATCCGCCCTTATGAAATGCATCTAGTGGATCACATTTAGTCCCTCTGTATACTGATATTTAATATTCATTGCGTGGAGTATTGCGTATTATTAGGCCTACTTTAGGATATACATGTGAAGTACTATTTGCAATGTATTTAAAATAACGTATTTTTGGAAAATGTTACTGCATGTCTGGAAACTGCTCCCTTTTCATTTTAATGTGCTGTTTTAGGCTGCTATGGTGGTTTCTGTGGATTTTTTTTGAGAGATTATTTTAAAAAGTACCGTTTTACTTTAAAAACCTAATCGTTGTTTTGAGTAGACGAAAAATAGGGCATATAACCTCATTGGTCATTTGCTATGAGAAAGTAGGCCTAAGTCATGTTTGGGGAGGAACAAACAGCAGCGCAAACGCAAGGCTGACACGAAACGTATACTCCCGCCCTACCTTTAAAACTTGTTGATCCAGACAAACAGGCAGGAAACCGTATATGGGGTATTATATTACAACACTGACCATGTAGAAAGAAAAGGCCTGCGTGGAATATTATTTTGTACTAACTATAGTTTCCCAGAGTTGCGTTATACTTCTTTCAGTGCATCTATGTTTTCTGGTAATTAATGTACTTTGACGACGTCACGACTAGTGAAGTATCTTGTTCGGTATTTGCGGCGTCTCGTGAGTTGTGCCTTTACACGCTTTCCGTATGTAGACTGCAGTGACGCCAAACACCCGCCAGGCGTCGCAATAATGGATGTTAATTAACCTCTCAAATAAGATTAATAAAACTTAATTACACAGTTCTTGGATCACAACACATTCATGTCAAATGTAAGTCTTTCAATATATTTTTTAAAATTTTCATTAATCATACATTTGTGGATGTGAACTTGAAGTCACTAGTCATTTAGACTAGTCAGATTAGGTTTATGTATGACCCTTAAAAGATTCAAAGTAAATCCATTGGAGGAAACCTCTGTAGAGTAAAAAGCAGCATTTGTATTTTTTTAATTAGTATGTTGTATTTTGATGTTACATGAATTTGATAACTGTGCATCAATTTTTTTTCTGTGAGAGATGGGACACATTGCCTTTGGATGCAGTTGTTCGGCAATGCTGGGACTGGTTGACTTGCAGTGGCCTTATGAATCGTATTGGGGTTTAGATAATTGATCTCCAGGATGGTGACCTATGACAGTGGACATCCTTAGTTGCTGGACTGATGCACCTCTTTGGAACTTCTTACTTTTTTGTTGAGTCTTGATTGAGATGGAAAAGGTGAAAACCTCAGTAGCTGAATCTATCTATTCCTACCTGTATTGGACCGTAGTTATATGAACTTTAATGAAGGCTTTGAAAGAGTATACGAGCTGGGAATGACAGAGCACACCCTGTCTCTATGATACAGTGTCCATCTTGGTAAATGGTTCAGCTATTTTAAGCTGATCTGAAAGAGTGCCACCTGTTGGTTAAGTAATTACACGTAAAATGCTTGTGTGGCCAGTCAGAATAGGTGATACACTTGTCTCGGGTAGAGGGGAGACAACAAAGTGGTTTAATCTTAGAACGACGTCAACTAGTTACTGGTTCAGCCATCCGCTTCAAATCAGCCAGTTTGTTTGTCTGAGACGAATGTAAATGTGGTTTATATTACATATTTTTACAGAGAAAAAATATATATAGCAATACCAGAGCGAGTAAAAAATAGTAAATGGTTTTTGGCCCTGAGAAAGAATGCTGTCACAAAGGTTGACAAAGGGCGTCGGTGAATAGACCCCTCCTTTTAAAAGGTGGGGTTTAGTTACCTTGCCAATTCGATAAGTACCCTTACGTAAGTGCAATAAAAAATACACACATACCAAACCAAGGCAACGAAAACAATGCGAATCATAATATCATTACTAGGTATTTAATCATAAACATCGCAATGCTTTTATTAAAACGCTTATTAAGATTTTGTGCGCGCTTACCGACGACCTCTTCGTTTTTTTGGAAAGCATTACGGTGTTTTTAGACATTTAAAAATCATAAATAAAAACCTTTACATATCTAAAATGGTTGTTAGAAAGACTTGTGCAAGTTTTTATATGTATAAGTTATTAAATATTTATAAAGCATGTGAGGTAAATAGCCGCAGGAGCTGTAACATTTCCTTAATTTCAGCAAGCAGTCTGCGTTTTTGTAGATCACAGCAGATCTGCTGCAATTCAGCCTGCGGTCACAGATAAGTCTTTTAATATGAGAAGATGCAAGAGCTATGCCAATCTCACCAGTGTACTCAGTCAGAGAAGGAAGCTGAATTCACCACACCATGAACAGTCAGTTTTGCCTAATACATTTTCTTGCATCTAATGTCTCTAAATACGTAAGTGTAAGTATGCGTTTTAAATAGGCCTAACGAATGCGTTTCTAACTGAGCCTACTGGTAGGACAAATTAAAATTGATGCACCAAGCAAAGCCAACATCGGTCCACCACAATCTAGAGCTTATATGCCTTAAATGGACACATGGTTTCTTGGTCACTGTAACTAAAACTTCACTGTTTAAAATGCGAAAATCGCCGATATGGCGAGGGCTCTGATTGCACAGTGCAGTGTGTGATTTAATGTGTGAATGTGCACAATATGCTTTGCAGACGATGCCTACTTTAATCGCACTCTCGGTAGGCGCTGTCGGCTTTAAGTGTTAGCTGGCTAACTCGCCTTCACATGTGCCGCCTAACGCACATCAGCGATGGTGCAAGGAAACCAATAGGTTCATGTGATTTGATTCATTTTGTGGGAACTGAAATGGTGTTTGTGCAGGAAAAGGTGTCAGTCCCTAATTACAGCAAAGCTCATGTCACCCAAGTATAAGCGAGTTTATTCACAGACTTCTCCTTCTCGGTCCATTAGCCAGTAACCGATACCGGCAAAAATTAAATTCTACTGAAAATAAAGGAAATCAAATGCAAACACTTGACAGCTAGCTAAAACAAATTTTACGGTCGACAGGTGGGGGAAACCCCACTAGTATCATATAAGAGTGACTTATAGTAGATATAAAACAGTAGGAAATACAATTAAATACACCATATAGTCATCTACACGCTGCCATTTTATAATCGGTAAGCGTTGGAAGGAGAATGGATGGATGGGCGGTTATTTGTATCCCTCAAGTCTGAAAGCGATGCTCCAATAACGCCTTAAAAACATAATCTGTCGGATATGTGAAGTTCAGGACTTGAGCTATCATCTTACATTATTACACGGTGTTGTGAAATAATGCAGCCAGCTGGTTTCTCCTCTTCCGGGGTCTAAATAACCCTGATAACGATAATCGAATCCAATGAGCATTTAAGAAAAATAAACACTAATAAAACCGCAGTGAGTGTTTCTTTTCAGCATGCTGAATAATATTTATTTTTAAACTAGTTTATAAAAATAAAATATAAAACTATTTTAAAGCAAAAAAAAAAGCTGTACAAGGCGTTGATATGGTACAAATGAAAAACAATAATTACAGCCATTATATACAAACGCGACTCATTCTCTTACATTCAGTTCCCGTAACTGTACATTCATTGACAGCAATGAGAAAGAAAATAAATTAAAAAAAAATACAGTAAGGCGTCATATATGTCTTGATAAAAACAAAAGTGTTACTGTGAAATGAACCAGGCCGACCCTGCTTTCTTTGAAAGTGTGGCCAAGCACAGAAAGTGACAATCCGCCTTCTGGGTGGTGAAACATTGGGGGGGGGGTCTCATCGGGAAATAGAATAGACACCCCAATTCAGACACATGGCTGATCTGGTCCCCTGCTGGTCGAAGACAAACCAGAGGTAGCCAGGACAGCTGTGGGGAACAACTGAGACAATGAAGACCTATAGAGGGGAATAGAATATACCAGAAATAAATAATGTAAAAAATACAATAATTGGATGTGAAGAGGAACGTAAGTGTGAAGTTGCTGATACACTGATTCAGAAAATAAAATGCTTGGAGAATCCGACGGGTGGCCTTTGCTACACCTCTTTCATTGCACGTTTTAGGGTTATTAATCTGTACACTTGCAAACGCCTCTATCGAATATGTCTAAGTATATCGTTAAAGTTGTAGCTAACCCATTAGCATATCGATACACAGAAAAACAGAAAGGCCGAGAGCAACTGATGACGGGGAGAGAGATGTGGATGTAGAGAAAGACAAGGAGCAGCTGGTGTCGTCGGCGGAGTCTCACTTAAAGTAGCAGAGAGGATGCAGACTCGTGTGGTCTTTGATACACGGATATCTATACATTTAAACAAACACCCGTAGGAGTTGTTGGGAGGGCTGAGCACATGATTTAATCACCTGCCTTTGCGATAAAGAAGCACACAGGCCTCAGCAACCAGTAACATCTGCTTGGTGACAAAGGGGAAACTCTCCCTGTCCCAGGTGAGAAAAGCTTCCCATTACACACGGTTAGCCAGAGAAATAACAGCAGCTAACAATTCTGGCTTTTAAAGGTCCATTAGACATACTTCATGTTAGCAAACCGGTTAAAACAAGTTTCGATCAAGCGTGCTTGTTTATGTTTCTGTCCGGTTTGGTCTGGTGGAGGTTAGATCAAAGGTTCTGCAAACGGGGAAGCCGCTATACCGTCTAGACCGAAACGATGAAAGTTTTAAAATGCTATATTTACCTGCCGTTAACCAACAAAGACTCCCAAACCAGTTCTGATATTTAGTGAAAATGAATAGGTCTGGTCCACATGGCACCCGACAGGCCAGTCATATTTATCTGCAAACAAATGTGCTTCTTTGAAAGACTAGCCAGCATTCAATTTCAGTGACGAATTCCACATATTTCTTTTTTATTAGTCCTGGCATGCAAAACGTACCAGATACGACTGATTATGCATTTATATATGCATAATAAACAGTGATTATGTTTGCAGAAAGTTAGTCAAACACATGAGGAATTTTCCTGCTGACATACAGTCGATGGTCTTACATTATGCGGCGCATTGCATGATGGGAGACGAGTCACAGGCGTAGTTTGACAGCGGGGTGGGGGGAGGTAAAGAAACTATACATGGCAGTCAGGTGACAGACTGCCTGTAGCTGCAGGTACGGGAATACGGCACATCTCACGAAGGGCGCAGTGCTTTGGGGCGGATGCAGACGCTCGCTAGTGCATGCAGGAGTGCCTATAACGTTTCCAACTACAGCAGCTTAGGAAGCAGGACAGAGAAGTGGCACCGGTCAGCAAGTTTATCACGGCTGGATTCAAAACTCTCCACGAGGCCATCTCCGGCGAGTAGCGCTTGGGTTTTTGGCATACAGATAACACCCGACCAACGCAGTACAGGGCTCTTACTGCTAAAGCAAAAGGTAACCCTCAGCTACAGTTACAGCAAGTCTGCCAGGGGGATCGTAGGCCGGGGCCAGCACTAAGACACTAAGAAGCAATGAGCTCAGGGCGTGGGCTTCAATCAAAGTTGGCTGTCCAAGGCAGCACTTAACACTAAAAGATACAATTAAATATTACAAGAATTCCATTCATTTTAAACTCATTGATTAGTACAAGAACAAAACACAACACCCCACACCCCCCAAAAAATAAATGTAGCGTAAAATCAGCCCAATTACATTTTCTTTTTCAAATGCAATACTTTGTCGTGTATGGTGAAGGTCTGAAACACTCATTGAGAAGCAGGAGTGTGGACTGGAGCACAGCACTGCCCTGCTGAGTCCTGCTACCAATCACATGCGTGTAGTGTTAGAACACCCGTTAGTACAAGCAAGTAGCACACAGGCACTTGGTTCTGGCACAGGGCCGAATACCCTTCTGTCTCTGTCAGAGGTACTCGGTGATGCACTCTAGAGGCCATCCAGAGAAACACCACCTTTTCTTAATGGGGGCAAGGTCTGTTAGATGAGCCCTGAGACAGGACACTGCTACATGCTTTTTTTTAAAAAATGGGCCATTCTACATTCCTTTTAGGGGAACCTGAACTCCCCAGGTTAACCAGACAGAGAGCATGGCACCACACGCTTTGGGGGTGGGGGGGGGGATGTCGTGATCAAAGGAGCGCTACCACAGCTGGTGTATTGAGACTGAACCTGGTGTGTCATGCACCCCAGAAACAAAATAAATACATATGTAACTGACATACAATTAGCATAAAATACACAAATACTCAAATAAATACATCTATACCCTGAACTGGAGATTAGTTACAGTCAGAATGACGTGAGTTTCTGAGTTGTGTCATATGCCTTCTCACCTCTAGGGCCTCCCATAATCACCCTAAACATTTACCCATTTATCCAGCTGGGTACCTGGATCAGGAGATCAGAGCTGAAGTTATTACAGCAGGATCCCACTGTGATTCAAACCCACAACCACTGGCATATAAGCCCAATGATCTGCTGTCATATCCCAGTTCCTCCCTCAGGTCTTTACACAGTCATGGTAATGGCATGGGGGGCACTGTGCCAGACCTCATGGGTGAGCCAGTTTCGCTTCAGATACCGGGCAGCTGGCTCTGAAGCTGGAAATAAAGCCACTGTGAGCAGAGCACAGGTGGAACCCATAGCAGGGCCTGTGTGTGGCGTACGGTAAGGGGGCGGGAGGCCAGGCCCAGCCATCCAATGAGGAGGCAGCGCACAGGAAGTTGGAGGTACACAGTTTTGCCAAGGAGGACCGAGAATCTGTCCCCTGTATGGGAGGAAGAATAAAGACCTATACTCTGACCTAACAAAGCTGAATAAATAAGTTATTGAATATGTAAAGGTGAGAAGGAGGAGGGAGCAAGGGAGCGACCATCTGTAGTGTGAGATGGTGAGAAGTGGGCCAGTCCAGGTGTGTGTGTGTGTGTGTGTGTGTGTGTGTAGCACTGGGTTATTCACTAATGCCAGCAGGCTACACAGCTCAGCTTGTTGTGACAGCACTGCAGACAGAGGACATGGCCGGGATTCCAGCACTGAGGACTATCTGCTGAGCTTTATGGAGCACTTGCCCTCGCGGCTGCAGCCTTTGCCCCGGGTCGGTTGGAAGGAACTAGGTCGGTGCGGCGGGGGCGACCCCGACAGACTGGGTGGTGAGCGGCTCGCGCCCGTGCTCCCGCCGCAGTGTTCGTGCCGGGAGGGGGAGGAGCTAATGGAGCGCTGCAAGGAGGAGGAGCTGCGAGGGGAGGCGCTGGAACTCCTGTGGGCAGGGGGTGGAGCCCCATGTGACGACGCCCTCACGAGGGCAGGGCCTCGCACCCTGGGAACGCCCCCGCCACTGTGCACCAGCTGGGCTAGGCAGCTGAGGATATCGGCATCGCTGGCACTGCTGGCGCGGACCCGGTAGCGACGAAGCCTTGGGGACGAATTATGGGCACAGGTTAGAAGTACACAGTGCCATCTGCAGGCTACACGGGGAATGCCTCTTACCTGGCATCTGCAGTGGAGCGGCTAGGCGGCTTTCCTGGGGGTGGGCGGGGCAGAAACTGGCCGGTCGTCAGCTGCAGCGGGGGTTCCAGGGGAACAGGCCGTGGGATTCTGCTCCTGCGAGGGGGCAGGCCACACGAGGAGGACAGCGACAGGGCCTCCTCACCCGGGTGGGACTCATCATCCTGGGAGCGGTCAGATGGGAGGGGGGCCCGCAGGTCACCTGTGAGTAAGGGGGAGGTGGGATGCCCCTTCTTGTGCAGCAGCTTCTCTTTGGCAGAGGGAGATTCTGACAGGCAGCCGGGCTCAAGGATAGGGATGCGGCTCAGCCGACGGGCGGGATCTCGCCGAGGGGTGGGAGATGCATCCATCGTGTCGGCGTTCTCCACCATGTCTACATCCACGTCCTCTGGGGGGCGCTGGCTTGGTGCATCTTCAAGAGGTTCTGGATCGGTTATGGGCTCCACCGGTTCAGCGACGGCCTTGGCGATGTTCTCGGCGATGTCACCACCCTGGGGCTCTCCAGGAGGTAAGATCTGACTGTTGGGGACGGCAGGGCTGAGGGGTGACTTGGGGGACTGTGGGGACCGCGGTGATGCTCGCGGGCTTGGCACAGGACTGGCATCTTTCTGGGCAGACTCTCCATCAGGAATCCGACCGCTCTGAGGTAGGGGAGGGCTGCTGGGACGGCTAGGGGAACGAGTGGCATCAGAGGCTCCTCCTGGGGATGGGTCAGCATCGTCACACGTCTCCACCAGGGGGCACTGTGGGGTGCTGTTGGAGGCACACTGGGAGGATGGTGTAGAGGGGCGGGGTGCTGTCAGCTAACCACAGAGACAAGGAGGAAAAATGTACATGAGGAGGGGTCAGAAGCCAGATCCTGGGAAGAGCGCAGTGAGATAAATGGGAATCTTCGCAGCACACCGTGAGTCCGGAGGAAAGGAGGGGGCACAATCTAGCACACCACCATGGGGGGGGGTAATCACAGAGCACAGCACTATGGCACAGACTGACACAACGAGCAGGAGGCTCGCAGCACACAGACACCAGGACCCGACAGGCACAGAACTTCCCAAAACAGCGAAACCATAAAGCCAAGGAGAATGGACAGACCAACAAGAACAATGAACGTTCACCTCAGCCACGCGGGGCACTAGAGGAGAGAGGGAGAGAGGGGGGAGATGGCATCAGAAGGCGAGGATGCTGTGAGGTGCACCAGCTAAGACAGCACCTGGGGCCTGCAGCCTAAACCCCAGCCGAGCACTGAACTCCAGCGCACCAATCACAAGAAAGGAAGCTCTAATGCTTGGCCAATCAGAGCTTTACACATCGCAGTTTGTCAAATACTGTCAGATCATGTTAGGGAACACAGGAGAGAACCCATGGGTGGGGATTTGCAAGGGGTGTTTCTGCATAGTGCGTGCTGAGCAGTGAGGGTATGGGTGGTGCTCACCTGCTGGAGCTGGGCGCGGGTGATGCGGATGACGGAAGGGAGCTTGGCATTGGCCGCCTTCATGGGGATGGCTGGCAGCCTACGGTGTATAGGCAGGGGGCGCTGCTCTGCACACTGGCTGCGCTGCAGGGGGTCCAACAGGGTGGTTGGCACGGTGTGGGGGCTTGGGGACCGTAGCTGGGGGCTCGAGGTCTGGCTCATGGACTCCTCAGGCTGTTTGCATAGTTGGGGGGGGGTGAAATACCCTCTCAGAATATCCTGCAGCAGTGCCGACAGCCTCAGCGAAGGTGATGACAGGTTTTGTGGGCTGTTTAAATGTCGATCCTTCTTCAAGAGCCAGGATTTAGTGACACAGAAGGGATCACACCACTGTCGCTTTAAGACTCGTCACTGACTCCTCTCCAGAGGTGGAAAGTTCAGGTCCAGAAAGTACAAATCCAGACCAAGATTTTGTTTCAAACAACCAGTTGAGTACTCTCTGAATGTGACCATTTATACTCAACTGGTTGATTGAAACAAAACCTTGGTCTGGATTTGTACTTTCTGAACCTGAACTTTCCATCTCTGCTCCTCTCTGTGAAAATGCTACTTTGGAAGAAGATGCTGTCATACATACTGGTCATGTGTTCATACTCAGCCATTGAACACTGACATTGGAACAATAAGCCATGCAACCCAAATGTCTGCGGTCCTCCCACCTCACAGGTCCTATCCTAAGCCCCCACCTCCCTACCTGCACAGACACCCCCTCAGGTTCAGCCGGGTCAGTGCTGGCATCAGGGGGAGGTATTCTGGATGGTTCCGCCTTGAGTTTCAGGTATTCCTCGGGATCCTCGCCTCCCGCTGGCCCCTCCACCCTCAGGACCTCGGGCTCCTCCTCGGAGGGGCTCCTGGGGGCCTTGCCACTACCCTGGTAGTCACGCAGGTCCCGCTCCCGGTCCACCATCACCCAGTCCGGCGAGGCCGGGTCCTGGCGGTCCGAGCTCAGGTGGACGGCCACGAAGCCGCTGCTGACCACGCACTCCCCCTGCTCCGGGGAGGCCGTGGCCTGGGCGGGCTCCTCGCCTGATTTCCCAGCCTGCTCCTCTCGTTCGACACTGGGAGGCCCTGATGCCACTCCTGCCTTATTTTCCTTCATCTGCAGGGAACTCCCAAACTGCTTGATTAAGCTAAAGAGAGAGACAGACAGAAAGAGAGAGAGAAAATTATGCTTGTGCTCTCACACAGCACGCCGTCACTGTCACGGCTGGAGGTTACTGTGGTCCGCAGTCCCTCCGCTACATGTTGTGATAATAAACAGTCGGGTAGATAGGCGGCGCTACTGACTAGGCCTCCAGGAAGCGCTCGGTGCTGGGCCTGGGCTCTAGCGTCAGCCTCTTTTCCAGCTCGAAGCTGTGGATGTTGCGCAGCTTCCTCAGCAGTGGGGCCTCGCGGTCCGGGGGCAGCGCCTCGGAGCGGACGCGCAGCGGGGAGCCCGGGATGGGCCCCGCGCATGGGCTCTGGGGACCTGGGCTGTGCGTGTGCTCCTCCTCGGTGGTCATCTGTCAGGGTGGGGGAGACATGTCAGGCTAGCGCGTGACCCACAAAAAGTTCCGGCAAGATGACTCGGCATTTCACGGGAGGCAGGCCGCCACTGTCCCCAGGTCCTGACCTGGCTTTTTGGGGCAAAAATGACCCATGGCCACCATGTGACCAGATACGCTTTCCAGGGGGGGATTCTGGGCAGCGGTACCTGATAATCGCGCTCCGCGTACCTTACAGATGCCCAGTCGGACACGGCCACGGTTGCGGTCGAACTCCTCCCAGACGTCTGCCTCCTGTGGGCGCGGCATCAAGCGCTCAGGGATGCCGTGGTTGTCGCCGTCGCTCAGTTGCTCGTCCTGCAGTACCTCCTCTGTATTCTCCCGCTGGAGGTCGCCCGGGACCAGGGAGGCATTGGCCATGCTGTGGAGGACCGGCCAGTGAGTCATGGGGGACGGGGACCAGAGGCCAGCCCCGCCCCCAGGGAAGAGATGGGTCACAGATCTTATACAAAACTACTTTCAGCAGCAGGAATCGAAAACACAATATCTGCCACTAGGAGATGACGATCATTTGACAGCATTAACTGTCTGCGAGGCCATGTTTCCCCTGGATATTAGTCAGGCTGGCCATTATTACAGTGGGTTTCATCGCCAAACACAGGGCACACATTTGCTCTCTTTGTTCCCTGGTTATGAGGTCATCACTCCCCCCACACCAAGTCCGTGCCAGCGAGCGCTCACCCCAAGTGTGCAGGCGTGAAGCGGGTGTGCTGCTGGGGGGTCATCCCCAGGGTGTTGATGGCCAGGGTGCCGTCACCTCTCTCCCAGTCGTACGGGTCATTCTCCAGGATGTCGGCTGCCTTCATGCTGTTCTGGAAGACTGACATCAGCAGCTGGAAAAGAGTGACGTTCCATGTCATCCGGGGGCGGCCCCCAAGCCCTGTGACATCACACAGGGTCTAAAAGGCCTCACGCTGATCATCTAACAAGACATTGTGCGTCGCATGACGCATTTACAGGAGTGCAGCAAGTGCTCAGACGAATTCCACATTTACAGTTACTAGACAAAATCCTCATCCACCCACTGATGCCTGACAGGGTAATGGGAGGAAAGGCCCGTGAATGTGAGTGACAGAAGCTGGTGTTCCTGGTACCTGATAGTCAGGCTTGGTGTAGTAGTCCAGCCCGTTGACGTGATCCAGGAAGATGCTGAATTCCGGCGGCAGGTGCTTCAGCATGAGGCTGTGGTCGTACATCTCCTTCATCTTCCCCACCTGCTCCTGAGCAGGGAGAGACAGCACATGGCCTTACAGCGGAGCTGGGGCGTCCCAGCGAGGCCTGGGGGGCAGGGAGCTGTGGGGGGGCTCACCTTGTCCTTCAGCTTCCGCCAGGGCAGCTGGCCAACCAGGAACTCCACAAGCATGTAGAAGAGTGACCAAAGGTCATCATGGCGACCCATCTCCTGTAGAAGGGGAGGAAGGACATTTCCAGCTCCGGGTGAGCGGGGGCAGGCGTGAGGGTGGGTGGGAGTCTCTGGGGGAAATCTAGAGGCTTACCTTGTTCTTGTGGGCATTGACAGAGGCGTAACGCACGGTACCCCGGAAGCCAGCTATGGAGCGCGGCTGCCAGATGGGAAGGTGAGAAAAAGCAAAAATTTACTTTAGAAGACACAGACAGCGACACTGATATGACGGCAACACAGACAGACACCGACACCAAAACAGACACAGACACTGACACAGACACCGATACCGACACCAACACAGACACGATACCGACAGCAACAGAGACACAGACACCGATGCCAGCACAGACATGATACTGACACCAACACAGACACCAATACTGACACTGACACCAATACTGACACTGACACCAACACAGACTCCAATACTGACACTGACACCAATACTGACACTGACACCAACGCCAACACAGACACCGATACCAACACAGACACTGATACCAACACCAACACAGACACCGACACTGGCACCGATATCGACGCCAACACACACACAGACACCGAGTCCGATGCTGACACCAACACAGACACTGAAACCGGGTCAAACACAGACATAGACACCAACATTGACGCTGATACCGACACAGACACCGGTGCTGACGCCAACACAGACAGACACCAACACAGACACCGATACCAACACAGACACTGATACCAACACCAACACAGACACCGACACTGCCACTGATATCGACGCCAACACACACACACACACAGACACCGAGTCCGGTGCCGACACCAACACAGACACTGAAACCGAGTCAAACACAGACATAGACACCAACATTGACGCCGATACCGACACAGACACCGGTGCTGACGCCAACACAGACAGACACCAATACAGACACCGACACTGACAGGCAAGGACACACACAGATAATCACAGACAGACACAGACACATACAGATAAGCATGGACCGACACAGACAGGTATGCTTACGGGCCGGACTTCCTGGCAGGAGTTTGTGAACTGACGCGCCAAACCGAAGTCCAGCATGTAGCAGATCCGGTAGGTGCAGGGGAATCGGCCCATGGCGAAGTTGGACTGAAGGGTGAGTTAGAACAGGCAGTTGCTTGACACTCTCACAGGCACACTGGACACGGAGCTATGTGTGCCGGATCATGTGACCCCCTCCCCCCCACCACGCCCTCTCACCGGCTTGATGTCCCGGTGCAGGAAGCCCACAGAGTGGATGCTCTCAATGGCCTCCAGCATCTGCTGACCAAGCCGCAGGGTGGTGCTGACGGAGAAGGTCCCATGGGCCATGCTGCGCCTCAGGTCTGCCAGATTCCGGCCCTGCACAGCAGAAGCCGCTCAGTCATGGCCAGCGGCCCGACCCCACGGCCACACACTCACACCTGGACCCGGCCATACCTGCAGCTCCATCACCACGTAGCTGAAGCGGTCGTTACGGCCGCAACCCACAAAACGGCACACGTGGTCCTTGCCTGCCAGAGAGAGAGAGAAAGAGAGAGCCCGCTTAAGCCCTGCCCCATTTGGCCTCTTGCGTCAGACTCTGGGGGGGGGGGAGAGTGGCAAACAAACACCTCTCATATGTAAACCACTAAACAGCAGAGGTAATTAGAGTGATCACAGTGGGGATATATAGTATTTCATTTTACTGAACATGATAACCTAACCCTAACCCCCCCACCGGGCAGGAAAGTCACATGGCCACACCCAGGTTACAGTTACCGAGCTGTGACCAACAGCAACAAGGCTAAACGAATAATGCACAAAAAGCAACACACACAGTCACCCCTCCCCCCCCAAAGGCTGACAATATTTTTCTTGTCTTCCTGCACCCCTTACATGTCTGATCCGCTGACACAGGCCAGGGTTATGTTATGCGCCCCCCCCCCCCATCACCTTGCAGCTTCTTCAGCACAGCCACCTCCATCTTCAGCACCTGCTTGGGCTGCTTGGCCGACTCCACCTTCAGCGCCACGTTCATGTGTAGCAGCAGGTCTTGGGCCTCGTAAATCTCCCCGAAGCCGCCTCCCCCGATCTTCTTCAGCTGCAGGGGGCGAATGGAAGTGGGGGTGGGAGGTGTCAGGTGAGGGGGCTGACTCCCCCCCACCAAGGCTGAGCGCTTATTTCAGCTGATATACTCAGTGTTCTTTACAAGTAAACCCTTTTCTCCACCTGACCTGAGCTACCCAGCCTGGAGCCTGGGGTGGTACAGCCATACTCAGTACTCAGAACTTGTGTAGTTGTGATACTCACCACTTTCCATCGCTCCTTGACCAGCATGGGCGTGCTGAGGATGTCCGGCTGTTCCCCTCCCCCACTCATCTTGCCCGGTCTCTAGGGTGCTCCTCCTCGCGTATGGCAGTACATTCGCTGGTGGGAGGGGGGAGACAGAACGAGAGAGAGAGAGAGGGTGACTCTCAGTATACGTACTTGACTGTACTTGTGTTCTCATGTGCCTATTTTTTGTCATCTTCCATTGCCAAATACCACTTCCAATACTCAAAAACAGAAGAACAGAGGTCGGTAAAATTCCCAGATGTTGTTCTTGCAATGTCCCAAATATCAAAGATTTCATATAAGAATGATAAGAATACCATCGGTTGCACCCTCGCCAAACAAGACCAATCCCATAGTTCATTGCGGCCCAAGTTCGTTCTTGGGAGGCAAGTTAGCAGGACCGGTCTAGCCACAACCACAAGTACGATCTCTGTGTGTTCTTGGTACTGAAAAACACCCGGAGAGGACAGCAAAGGGGCCGTGGGATGGTGGCAGATATCTTGTACTCTCCTGCTTCTCACAAATTCTCAGAGAACCGCTCTCAGTACACTAAGCCCCAAAGGGGCGTTCAGAGTGAGCATGTTCTGTAACCACATGACCACCGCTAAGCTGCTAAGGCCCAAAGGCAGCACTAGGGCCAATCAATACAGTTAAAGCCTATTCCTGGATGATCAGTAGTAAAAAATTTTTAAGATGTTATGGGGATTTTAACACATGTTGCACTTCACCCCCCTTCTTAGGGTACATTGTAGCACTGTATTGACAGCTTAGGAAGGTTAAGAAGTGTCCAAGTCTCATAAAAAAAAAATGTTTCGAGGCACAATCCATGTTATATGAAAGATGCTCCCGTAATTACACATACACTTATTGACAAAAGTATTGGGACGCCTGCCTTTACACACACAATCAGCTTCAATGACATCCCATTCTTAATAAATTGGTTTTAATATGGAGTTGGCCCACCCGTCATCGCTATAACAGCTTCAACTCTTCTGGGAAGGCTTTCCACAAAGTTTACGAGTGCGCTTTTGGGAATTTTTGAACATTCTTCCAGGAGAGCATTTGTGAGATCAGGCACTGATGTTGGATGAGACAGCCTGGCTCACAGTCTCTGCTCTAATTCATCCCAAAGGTGTTCTGTCGGGTTGAGGTCAGGGCTCTGTGCAGGCCAGTCAAGTTCCTCCACACTAAACTCACTCATCCATGTCTTTATAGACCTTGCTTTGTGCACTGGTGCATAGTCATGTTGGAACAGGAAGGGGCTATCCCCAAACTGTTCCCACAAAGTTGGGAGCATGAAATACTCCAAAATGGCTTCGTATGCTGATGCATTAAGAGTTCCTTTCACTGGAACTAAGGGGCCTAAGCCCAACCCCTGAAAAACAACCCCACACCATAATCCCCTCTCCACCAAACCTTACACTTGGCACAATGCAGTCAGGCAAGTACCACTCTCCTGACAACTGCCAAACCCAGACTAGCTTCCACTTTGTTATAATACCACTAACAGTTGACCGTGGAATATTTAGTAATGAGGAAATTTCACACTTGGACTTATTACACAGTTGGCATCCTATCACAGTACCACGCTTGAATTCATTGAGGTCCTGAGAGTGACCCATTCTTTCACAAATGTTTGTAGAAGCAGTCTGCATGCCTAGGTGCTTGATTTTATACACCT
>JAAGVU020000039.1:10910188-10939996 GCA_011763525.2 Mormyrus iriodes
TTTTTGGACTGTGGGGGGAAACCGGAGTACCCGGAGGAAACCCCACGGGGAGAACATGCAAACTCCACACACATGGAGCCCGGGCGCAGACGTGAACCCCGATCCCAGAGGTGTGAGGCAACAGTGCGAACCACCGCACCACCGCGCCGCCCCGGGCGGTGTGACAGCTGTTTTTAATTAAGGTAAATGCAAATATTCTTTTTAGCCATAGTTTAGTCATATATGCCTCTTCACTCCAATCCTGCAGGTGGCGGCATTGAGGAAGAACTCCAAAGCGGCGCTCCGTTTTTGAAACGGGTAGAAAAAGAAAAAAGGTCATGCGCGCTGTGCGCTCGTTTGAAGGAATTCGCAGTTTTGCATGTCTGAGCTCGGAAGTTGTGAAGTTTTGAAGTTGGACCATTCGGACGATATTTAACTTGGAGTCACAGTAAGTACTTTGTGGCGCTTCTGAATATCGTTGTTTATTTGAAGTTCATTGCAAGACAGTGGAATCTGATATGATACCAGTGTAAAAGCAGAATTTGCGCTGAAACGTTCCTTCGCTGGAGTCATTGCTGACGGGTGTTTCGTTACAGGTAGTTTATCCGCCGGGAATAACCGTCACAAAGGCGAAGCTTTCCTATCTATAGAATTTGGGAGCTAGGTTGTCATGGTTTATGTTACTGTTTGTATCCGTACCTCACGGTAAATATTTATACTTTTAAAAATATAAGTGTAGCGTAAGGTAATTGAGTGCCTCTAGTTTGTTTAGTTGTATACTCGACGATGACGGGAGGAAAAGACAGTAAACTAGACAAACCGGGCTATACGACTATTAAATGCTCTGTTTTTACGCAGTGGCGTGTAATACGGTAGTCTTTGGAAGACACGTGTCGCGGCATCGAATAAGATGAGAAGTAACAGCTGTATACGAAGCCGGTTACCTACATGTTAAGGATTGTATGCTCTTTACGAATTTCGATCTGTTATTTTTCATTAAGTGATTATTATTTAACCGTTCCAAGGGCAGTTCTTCTGGGGGCTTTGCGAAGTGCAGAGAGGGCGGCTGAGGATGTGTGGGATGTGGTGTCAGTCCTTCGCAGCTTTCTTCAGGCGCCTCGGCGTCCCCGGGACGCTCCGCTCACTTCCTATTCAATGGCCCCAGCAGCGATTCTGTGCTTTCCAGTCAAGTGCCTGCTAGTCCACAACACGCCAGTGCCTTTGCAGCGCTGAACTCCCTGAAATGCCATGTGTGAGCCTTGGTTTCATTTTCATTTATATTCATAAAAAAAATGACGTCAGTTGAGTATGAGATGAAACGCGTTTAGTTCTCCGGTCTCTGCGTCGGAGAAAAGTAAAGTACAATTTACAGTACAACAAGAACTTGAATAGCAAAATTTGAATGATGGTTTTGTTTAGATAAGGGTTTCTTAAAGGTTTTATCTCTGCAGGCCATGAGGAAACTTTTATCAGAAACAAGAAAAAGCAATATCGAAACCAGCAGGTCACCATGAGTGTATAGTCATGCCTTTCCTATGAAAAGCAAATTTGAGAATTTTGCTTTTGGAACTGAAACAGAATGAAATGCCTCCTCTTCCCTGATCAGGAAACTAAGGGCTCAGGCTCCCTGCAAAACAGGAAAGAGTAGCTGGTGCTTAAGAGGAAGGGAGGAAGATTTCATACTGGGAACTGGGCACTGTGTCACTGCGAGCTGTCACCCAGCTCCACTCTGTGTCTGCTGACTGGGCCAGGGTGGTGACAAGGATTTAATTTGTCACTGACAGCGAGAGGCTGACACTAGCCTGGCCTACAACTATCTGATTGTTTGAGGGTTTCCGTCGTCATGGAGCGAGTTGCCTAGAAACGTTTCCGTTCTTTATTTTAGCATATGGAGTTTTGTATGGGTGGCACTGTGGCATTTCTCAGTGACCGTCATCACTTTGCCTTCCAAAATTTTGTTCATCTACTGTTTTACCAAGGAACAGTCTGATGCTTACCTTATGAGTGATTGCTTTTGCATTACATGGAGGGATATTTTACCTGCAAACTTTTAATAATTCTTTTAGCGTTAGTTGTTGCTTGTCTTCTGTAAATATATCCAGATGTTAGGTCTGCATTCCTATATTGAATTTAAATAATTAACATTACAAGCAAGTAGGGCAACCTGTTTTTCCAGTTATGACATAATCCTCAGTCACCCTCAGGACAGCAAACAGTGAAGGATGCTTTTCCATTGCACCTGGTACCGTACTTTTTCATACAGAATTTTTGGTACTTTTCCATTTCCATGGTACTCACTTATGGTTGAGTACCAGTACCCAAAGTTCCATTCCTCAAAGTACCAGACCAGCTGGGGGACTCTTTTTGGTACTTTGGGGTGGTACTTGCAGACGCTTTCTTTGTTGATTACGCAAATAGCCTGCCTCTGAAACGCAATACAACCGCTGTCTTGAATAAAGTTACAATGCAGAAAACAATGATAAACAAAGTAAAATAATTAATAATAATAATGGATCTGTTGACAAATTAAACGAGCCAGGCTTTAGTTGATCGGAAGAACAGATATAACAAGATCATAATGGCATGACAAGAAATAAAATGGTATCTTGTATATTATACTAGGGCTGCATAATATTGGAAAAAATTCAAATATTGCGACATGATTTTTTTGTAATAAATACTGGGATATTTATAAAACAAAAAATGAGTTAAAAAATTTCTCACAGCCGTCTAGGACTGATATAAACACCAAGGTAGAGCTGGATGATATGGACAAAAATATTTTCACTTTTTTTCTGTATTGTTCGCGTTTGATAATTCGTTAAATTATGGTGTAGTTTCTATAGTATCTATCCTAATACAAACTGATTGAACAAGTTAAACAATATTAATAAACAAACAAGATTTATTTTCAACAAATGGCACAAACTATATACATACAGAATTTCCTTAAATTTTGAAAGTTATTCGTTTTCAAGTATTCAAAATAATTGCGCACATGGTAGCTCAAGTTAACAATACAGTGTACAAACAGTGTAAAACAATTTAACAGTGCAAATATGCCAAAGTGCAGACACGAAACGATGCAAACCAAGTCTGCAGTACTGGCTGCAGTATCTACCTTTGTCCTCTTAATCTCTTTGAAATCTTGGTTAGAGCAGCATCTAAAATTAATTTGAGATTTTTTTTTCCTGTTACAAACATGAAGCAAACATTTGCTTTCACACATTATGGGTTTTTTGCTAAGAAGACTAGCATGTTCCCTGTCTTGGCCTTGGCTGATGCTCTTTTACAGGTGACAATGTTACCTCCTGTACTAAAAAGCCTTTCTGAGGGTGAGCTGGTGGCTGGGATATTTACATTTACAGTATTTAGCAGACGCTCTTTTCCAGAGCGACGTACAACAGTGCTCAGTAGTCCTTGACTATTCTTCAATCTTGTAAAGCCAGACTTGGATAAGAAGTGTCAGCTGACTAAGTTGCTGCCAGCTTGGTCACGTACCTAAAAACCCTGTTGAAAAGAGAACATTAGTGTAGTGGGATATAGAGGTAACGCTTAGCCAAGAGGCTCACTTTAGGAAAGGCAGTTGCATGCCCTTTCCACCATTCCAGAGGACTGATTTCACTGCATATGGACCACATAAGGAGCTTGGAGGTATTTTTGAAGTTTAGTTTCAGCCGACTGTCGGTCTGTGAGTCCAGCTGCTGCAACAGAGTGAGGTTTCTTGAAAAAGCTCCCCAGTGTAGTCTTCTGTTCTTTTGGCTGGTGCTGGTACTCCTTCCTCAGCTCCTGCTGTACTGATAGAGCTGTTAAGTTCAGGAGCTGAAAGGCTCTGGCTTTCTTGCATTATTTTAGCTACAGCTCTGGCTTTCAGGGCATCAACTTTCTCAGGTTTCACATAGGAGGTTTTCAACTGAGGATCAAATAGGGATGGTATGTCCAGAAGGTCATCAGTAGCAGCGTCATCAGATTTGTCCTTCATATAGCGGATGACTATAGTTTTAATGTTCTTTGAGTTCTGAGTTCTTGTCCTCTGTCTTCAGGACCTCCTCATTGAACAGGTGGAGTCTTCACATATGATACACTGACATGTGATTCCCCTGACAGTATATCTGTAAAACTAATCAGTGGATTTAGAGCCTTGTGGACAGATTCAAGGACGTCAGTGTCTTGGCATGTGGGTACAAGGTGGTTTTTTTTTGGTCAGTAGTTTGTACCATTGCAATGACCTTCTCATGCTCCAGCACCCTCCGCACTATGTTTTGACAGGGCTCTTGTCTTATTGGTGATTCTGTAATCAGTTTCCACTTGGGCAGATTGAACTTTTCTTGAGCTGCTGTAAGATCTCTCTGCAGAAAAGTCACTGACTAAGCAACACAATACAAAGCATATTAACAATTGTAAAATAAACTGATAACTTTAACTTACCGATTGTTAGGTGCAGTCGATGTCTGAAGTTCTGAAGGTGAGTCTAGTGTTTCAGCGACTCAGCCTTGACAATGTTTGCTCCATTGCCAGTAGTTATATGGATCTAGTGGTCCTCTCTAAACTCCCAGGATGACAGTGCGTCATCAAGCACCATTGCGATTTGTTTCTGCCATGCGATCCTGCAGAAAATACGCAATTTTCAAACATTTGCTCTGTAAATTCCCTTGTGTGTCATTGTAGTGAATGGTAAGACTTACGCATGACTCCGATGTCTGACTCAACCACAAGTCTGTTGTAGTAGTAAAGTATCTCACATTTTTTAATGCAGCTTCTAACTTCAGCTAATATTTACCTTAGAGCTGCAGAAGCGCAGTCTGAGAAAAGTGTTCGGGTCAGCTACTTTCAACAGTTACCTGAAGCCTTCTTTTTCAACAAGCATCATTTTTCACCATGAAGTATGCGTTTTGAATTGTTTGTGATATCCTGAAGCATTTTTGATTTTTCTACTATTTGGGGTCATAGTGGCAAGTGTTAACACAATGGATTGCTGTTTAGGAACTGCACCGGTGCTGGAAGGTTTGCTAGCCACATCACACAAGGGTTCTTTTTGGCAATCAACATGTTCGAATGGTTGGTATTTCTGAAGGTGGTGAAACAGGTTTGTTATATTACCAGTCTTTGTTGGGACCTTTTGGCAGCATATCTTCCAAACTGGCTTCATCTGTGTCTGGTCTGATTGGAGAGAACCAAACTACTTCCACACTTTTAACTAGGGATGCACCGATCCCGCTTTTTCTGTCCAAACACTGATACCTGGGCTTTGGGTATCGGCCAATACAGAGGACCGATCCGATACCAGTGTTTAATTAATAAGCACTGTTTGGTTTTCTATATTAGTGAACAAAGCGTACAGCCAGGTGTACTTATATTGGTTATTGAAACTGAATCATTTATATCTAACATTAAATGTTTAGTTGTTAGATATAAATAACGCTTCAGTTTTACTCTCTCGCTTCTCCAGAATTTGCACTAAAGTTCATACATTTTCATACATGTAAGCAGTTGATCACTTTAAGCGAGTTACCTTAGTTGAAACCTGAATTTTCAGCTCAATCATTTATATCAGGATTCTCAATTCTCAGCTTGAAAGGTCTTTACCTCTACCTTTAGAGGAACAAAACCTTGACTGTACATGCTGATTTATACTTCTGCGTCGATTCTCCATCATGAGTAGGGCGTAGTCTGACGCGCACCTCCCCAAAAATGTAACCCCACGTCGTGGCGACGCAGACCGCAGAACTTTTACCGGTCCGCTTGGCGATGATCGTTTTTTATAGGAGCGAAAAAAGCGTATACCCGGGTGTACTTATATTGGTGATTGAAACTGAAGCGTTGTTTATATCTAACATTAAATGTTTAGTTATTTAATGGCACCCATACACAGAGTGAAAGTAAAATGGTTGTGGCTGGGTACAAAAACTATGGAGGGATAAGTGTGGCCGAAATATTTTGGTGTATTTACGTGTAAGTACAAGTTCGTAGTATGAATTTCATGGTTATTCCTGCCCGAAGGACTACCAGGGATTTAAAAAGAGAGCCCTTATCTTTGAGCTCATTCAGCACACAACCCAGTCTGAAAAGGTTCAGTGACTGAACATTAACGTCTGGATTGCAACCTGTTCACCCCTTATTGGTTTTTGCTGAACGTCAGTGTCCTGTGCTGAATGTGTGCTGATTTCCCTGGGACTTTAAAAGGGAAGGTCTGCTTTTAGGGAGAATACAGACATACACATCCCACTGACACGTGATTTTCTTTTCCAGCCACAGAAGCCTCTGATCACTGTGCTCTGTTCAGCCAAGGAGACTCCCACACGCACCCATAAGACAGCATGGACAACGTGGAGGAGATGACCCTGAGGGCCAATCAGCTGACAGATGAGGTTTGTCTCCTCCATCTACTTTATTTTTTTCCCCTCCCACGCTAATACCTTTAATGTTTTTCTAATGTTTGCCCTATCCCGCTGGGGGTAGCTTAATTGCATGATGATATAGTACTTGAAAGATGTGAAGGAGGGCCATGTTTGCTTTCCACCTGACTGATTTCCCCTTTTGGCCTTTGGTCTCACTTCCCACTTTTCTCTCTCTTCTCTTCTTGCTGCCTCTGTGTGGGACGGCACAGATGTGGGTGGGGCAGCCGTGCCCGCTGGCTCTGCCTGGCTAATCACCATACAGTATCACCCTGCTGTGGGTTAGGGTAATCACAGTTTATGCCTCCTAACCTCATCAGAAAGCATTAGTATGAAACCTCGCCTTGTCCAGTCCACTCGCTTTTTCTGTGTCCTCATTCAGTGCACCCATCAGTCAGGTTCAGTTTCTGTTCTGTTTATCGCCTTACAGTATTCAATTAGGTTTGTTTGTGTATGGCTCTCTATTCCCTTGGATGGTGGTAGTGCATCTTCATGTCCTATTATACAGATTCTGAACGTTTAGTGCCAGATCATGTGTACATTATTATTTTGTGAAAGCCATAATTGTATTTCTCTGCCGGCCGTGGGTTTTGAATCAAGGATTTCCCAAACATGGGTATAGATCCCTGACGCTCTGAGCTGCCCCATTGTATCACATAGGGGATCTAGCTGACTGGAGAGAAGGTAGTGCCCACATCTCCATCTCCAGTACTTGGTTATAAAAGCAATGTGTCAATATTAGCTCTTTATTTAACTGACCTCTGCCAGCGCAGTGTTGCTGTCCGCTTGGGTGAGCACCCATTACATACCAGATCATTCATCAGGCAAGGGTTTGATTATTTTTTATTCTTTTTCCACTGCTACTCTTCCTTCCCCCTTTCTCACCCACCACTAGCTGTCCTCTATTTGCTAACTTTGTCAGGTCATTGACTCATCTGCTGTGAGTAGGAAGGAAACTCCACGTCCCAGCCCTGCAACATTTACAGTAATTAGACTCTGCGTGACGTCAGGCTTGGTTTGTTCGTGTTTGCTGTCAGTGGCCTTCCTCTGCTCTGTTCAGTGCTACAACTGTTAGTTTCCAGTGTTCATTTGAAACATGCTTGACACGGTAAAGTGACTAGACAGGACATGGAGCACTTTGACCACCAAGGTGCCACCTTTCCTGCCGTGGATTGAAAAGCAGCCCCTTGGTCATCACTCAGGGCTTCATGAGCCCCCCCCGTGTCCCCCCTAAGTCGGCAGTGCATGCTTAAGTCTGTTAGTTTTTGAAGGCAGAGAGAGGAAGAAGGACAGGGAGGGTTGATTTCTCTGTCAGAGCTGGGTGAGGGAACTGATCTCCTGTTTCTCCACTTGCAGTCGCTGGAGAGCACCAGGCGGATGCGGCTGATGGTCGAGGAGGTGAGGCGAGGATGCAGTGCCCCCCCCCCATTACTGATCGCACAGCTTATCCTGCTGTATTGCTTGTGTTACTCTGCCCAGATGAATTATTGGAGTGGAAAGCGCGAATACAATTATGAGTGTTTTTCTTAGATTGGGATCCGAACTGAAATGCTGTTTTCCACATACTAAAAACACAAGCTTAGGCTGTGTGTGTTTATGCATTGTTAGCATTGCTGCCCAGGGTAAATTGTCCACGTCAAGTGAATAAACGTACAGAATTTCACCAGAAATAAAACCTAAGCTGAAATTCTCTGCAGACTCAAGAAACTGGAGTGAAAACGATGGAGATGCTGGATGACCAGGGAAGTGAGTGTTTGCCATGTAGCTTTCCCAAAGAAACAGTTCTGACTGACATCATCTTCATTGTCGTCATCATCATTATCCTGCTCCCCTCTCATGCTGTGCTCCTGCCCCTTTTCCCTCAGATCAGCTGAACAACATCGAGTCTGGGCTTGATAAGATCAACGAAGACATGAAGGTTGCAGAGAAGAACCTCACTGAAATGTCCAAGTGCTGTGGCCTCTGTCTGTGTCCTTGCAACAGGTAGCAATAAGATGTTTTCCCATCATAGTTCAGGAACCTGTTTTCTGGTTCTGGGTTCCTGGGCCGTCTTAACTGGGAACTTTTGTAGCTCCCGGCCACTTTCCCACCACACAACAGGAACTGGAACCTTTATGCTAAATAAACATGGGAGACGCAAAAAGCTCGTAGGTTAGTTAAACTTATAATGTAATTTCATATGAAACTGCACCGCCACCCCAAATCACGTCCTGTATTGGACCAAAATGGGAACATTTTATTTATAAGACCCACAGCATGTTTAGAATTCATTATTAATACTGGCCAGCAGACTGTTCTATTGCTTTCCGTATAAAAAACAAAAACTGTAACATTATACTGCTACGTTTCACCACCAGCACTGGCGATATTAGACAAAAATATATCAAGTATTGATTGAAATTTCTGATGCGGAAATATGGAGATGCAAGCAAAAATGTATTCATTAATGCATTTAATGTAACAGTGATACAAAATTAATTCCATCTGCTCAGTTTTTGCTCCACTGCTTCTCTCGTTTCCCCGCACGTCACGTAATTTCCAAGACGGTGCCAGTGCTTGTGGTCAACCAATCAGCAAAGTTTATCGCTATAAGCCCCACCCCACAGTTCTGGGTTGAGCGAAAAATATCTACTCCAGAATAGGGACTACAAAAAAGGGGGTTCAGGAAGTACCTCCAAGGAGCTACAAGTTCCTTTAGTGGGAACATGCCAGATGTTTCTGGTTCCTGAAAAAGGTTCTGGTTCCTGAAAAGGCTCCCTGTGGTGGGAAAGTGCCTAAGGCCTGCTCAGGTCCCTCGGACCCCTTACCCGAGTCACATGACAGTTGGATTTTATTTAAGATAGTTACTCTCCACTGTTGTATTGATGCTGGTTAACGGGAGTGACTGATTCAGGGCAAAGATGGCTGACAAAGGATACAGGCGTGCTCCAGACAGTGAGAATGGCAAGGGGGCGGTCGTGTCCAGCCAGCCAACAAGCTCCCGCAATGGACAGCCTGTTCAGGAAGCCAGTGGCCCCTACATCAAGAGGTGAGACGAGCTCACCAGCAGAAATCCAAAATGGCCACCTGCTTCTCAGTGTCTGGCCCATTTAAAATTCCAGAGCAGAAGGGAGGCCACACATCAGCCCCCTGGGGGGGTGGGACCACCTGGTATCTGCATCTGCATGCTTGGTCTTGCAGGATAACAAATGATGCCCGGGAGGACGAGATGGAGGAAAACTTGGACTTTGTGGGGAACATCGTAGGCAACCTGAAGAACATGGCCTTGGATATGGGCACGGAGCTGGACAAGCAGAACAAGCAGATCGACCGCATCAATGAAAAGGTTTGCCCCCCCCCCACCACCACCATCATGCGGTTATAGTTATACCAAAACAGCCTTTCCAACACACTGCTGTTATTTTGACTGGTACAGGCGGAGACCACTAATGCCCGTGTCCAGGATGCTGACAAGAGAGCCAACAACCTGCTGAAGTAGAGGGAGGGGGCATTGCAATGACCAGTGGCCACCTCACCCCCCCACTACTCATTCTCTCCTAACGAGATCCCGCCTCCTGCTCAGCTGCCCCAACCTGGAAGAGGAACCTAGCGGGGCACCTAGCTGCCAGTGTGCTGTCGTTCACATGCGGTTGGAGGCACCAGCGTGTGGATCTGTGGTCACATCACTTCATAAAGCTGTACATTCTGTTAGTCACGGGTGTAGCGATGCTTTCAGACCAATAGTGGGTAAAGTTACTAAGTGCTGCCAACAGGTTCCTGGCTTATGACCTAGTGAGGTACCTGATAGAACGTCAGTCTTGCCCACTGTTGCTTTCAAAGTCTTTTTTTTTTTTTTTTTTTTCCCCCTCCGTTACGTCGTCATAAAAGCGAATGTGCTCCAGTCTTGGCACTTTGAGGTCCCTTGTGATTTCTACTTTTTGCTAGTATTGAACACAAAGTGAAACTGATAATATAGTTCAGCTTATCTCAAATAGCGACTCGCATAATTTGAAGCAATATTTTTTTGATTATTGCAATGTTGTTAATGCAGCTGTTTCAACTTTGTGTTTGTTGTTTTTAAGAACCTTTTGATTATTTTTCAGTTCTGTGCTATTTATACTTGATTGCTTATCATTTGGTAGTTAGTACCAAATGGACAATCTGTTCAATGCAGTTACCTCTGACCACAGTAGGCATTGATCACTTATGCTGTATTTCCTACTCACTTTAATAAAATAACCTTTAAATGTTTGTACACTTACGCTAGATTAAACTTGACATTTGCTTGTTTGTTCTGTAATGATCCATATTTTTACGTGAATTTTTGTGCTTGAATTTGGTTTGTGGCAGTGTGCTTTTTCACTTTATGTATGATATGAACTGCACCTTCAAGGCGCTTATTAATGGGGAGAGTGAATATGGGAGTCACTGTGTCACTTGGATATGTTATCTTTACACATATAGTATTAAATGTCTTCACTTACTTTGAGGTGGATTGCAGGGAAATTACCATCCAATGCTGACATGATGAGATATTTAAAGGATATCTGTACTTATTTCTTTTATAGCTTTGAAGTGGAAAGTGTATTTTTTTTTCTGCGTCTGTACTTTTTAGGTTCTTGATTTCTCATGTATATGAATTAAACGGAATAGAAAACCATTTTGCAACAAAAATGAACTGCATCTTCATTTTTAATTGTGCTCTTCAATAGCCTGGTTACTCCCTTGAATTGAGTGATTACCTAATACCACCAAAGTGTACAAGAAATGGGTAACAGCTGTATAGAAACTTTTAAAATACTATTTCTAGTTACTAGTCTGACATCCCATCTGACACGGTAACTTATACTTCTGTATTACCTAACATCCACACTAAACCTCAACTGAGCTGTAAATGGAGTCAGCAGGGTAAAGCCAAAGGCATTGCTAGAAATTCTGGGCCCCCCTGCCTGATAAAATTAATAATTTTACATATTTAAGGGCCCCTATAAAGTACTGTCCCCCCAGAATCTGCCAGGGTATCCGTGCCCCTACTGCACCCCTGGGTAAAGCAAACAGATGGCTGTTTCAATAATTCCCAGTACAAATTCAGCTGGGTAAAGGAATTTAATAATTTCCTAAATTGCATTTACAATGCAAATGGCCAATGTTTTATTACAAACCATATAGTTTCCATTTAAATATTCATTCATGGATATCAGTTCACTCTGCAAGTCTTTACTGTTTATGCTCTCTTGTAACTTTGCCCAAGATGTGTGCTTGACTCTTTGATCTATAATGGTCAGTGTTCTTAGGTGACTACATCCTAACGGCATACGAGATCAGAGTTGTGTCCATTATCTTCTAAAACAGGGGGGCGCTCTGCCTTGGGTCATCAGGGAGAACACTGATGGAGTCTTCGGCTTTTCCACAGAGGAGGCACAACATGGTATACTCCTGGAGACCATAATTAGAAAATAAAATTACACAGGGCAACATGGATGTACTACATTTTGCAAGTACAAAGCATTCCGTTGTATTGAATGGTACTGATTTCAGCTGATTTGAACAGTTTTGTTAAAAATCCTTGCCTCCTGAGGACAGAAAGAACAAGGAAGCAGCTTCACCTGATAATCGTCCACAACAGAGAATGTGTACTCGTGCCTGGCTATGATGTGGTCACAATTTTTGCACACATCTGTAAAAAAAGAAGCATTTCAAAAGGAGGTTTTAAATCCCACTAGTAGTGTACCTAAATTACAGGTAACCATCACCTACGGTCATATGTGACAATCTCCTCTCCATCCTCATCCTCTGTGGCCTTGTTGCTGATCAGCACAAAGTCGCGCTGGTGGCACTTGGCACAGCCAACGTAGTTCATCAGGTATGAGCCATCTTCCAGACACGTGTTTCCCTGCAAAAGGACAGTCCAGGTCTTAGCAATCAGCAGGCGACATTACTGAAAGTAAAGGTCACTGCTCACAGGCAGGAAACTTGTACAGATATTCCTTTCCATCATACTTGTGAATCGCACGGACCGTTTTCTTGTGAAACAGACCCCAACCATGTAATGAGCACCTTAATAAAGTAGCGAACTTGTGCCTGATTTGGCCGATCCATTATTCTTCAGGGTTGCCAACTTTGGTCAGCTGAGAAGTCCTAAGATCGCCACTATAAAGATGAGCTATTTGCAGCCAGTTGAAATGAATGAAGCACTAAATCAAGCTAAATAAGGCAACACATGAAACATCGGTTAATGACAGGACGTTTGACCAGAAAGACACATTTAAATGCCAAGAAAGGGACTTAAATAAATATTGAACAGAATACGTACATGTCATAAGTAAACTGCTATGGAAAAAGACTATACAAATAAACAAAGCTATAGACAGAAGTTGATAAATAATGTTTACACGTGCTTGATGAACATACGTAATTCCCAGGCGCCGACTTAATACCTTTTTTTCCTGGATGCAGCGGCTTGGGCTTGGATGCAACTATTTGGATAACGTATTTCCTCCCTTAACCTACGCGTATACTCATAAGATACCCTACCGTAGTTTTCCGCTCCAAAAACGGTTCGATCGAACAAGCAGATTACTACTCATACTACTGAAATGCCAATTTACTCACGGCATAGCTGGTTCTTTATTTAGACGTATGATGAATGCGGAATATATAACATCCGTAAGGGTTTCAAAGTCTCAGGCTCGCATAGGTGACTGCACGTACCCGCTTGACATGCCTCTTCCGTAAACTACAGGCATGTTCTTAACAATGATTAAAAGACTTACCCTATCAGGATACTCTTTCTGTACGCAGTCGGTGCACATTATTCTCCCGTTTTCCGCGTTGTTATAAAAAGCAAATAGCAGAATAATGCCTCCAGTGGTTATTACAACGATCCAAAGAAGTATATAATCAAGCAATGTACTTCCGCCAAGGCGGCCTGTGTCACGTTACAATTGTAAGAGGCGTTTACTCCAGTAGACTGGGGCTGCAAAAAAGCGATGCACGTTGCACAGCTTCCAATATCACAGTCAGCTCCCATGAACATGTTATCATTTTATCATATTTTACTAAATTTGGTGTAACCCAGTCGCCTTGGTTATGAATTCTTCCCTTGACAAACATGACTTGGCTACAGTTAGTACAATTTGATCTATGACTGAGTGTATTACCTAACTGTGTTAAATACACGGAATTTTATAAGAATTCGTAAGGTTATGGTAAAATGTATGCCCTGACTAAAAAAAAATCGTACGTTCAGAGTGTAACAGTGAACACGCCCAAGATATTGACGGTTAATATCATTAAAAACATTTTTAATCTGTTAAAAGAAATAATGAAAATATTGAGGACAATGTAGTACGGACTGCACTACATAATATTTTTCTGGAAAAAAAAATGGACGAGTTATAAACAACGTCATCATAATGCGACGAGACTGGGTGTGACGACTTACAGGACGGGGAGAAGTCACACTGTACCAACTACGGGCATGGCGTATATTAAACGCACGTGTAGTGTGAGGGGATTGAAACTGTAAACAGGCTTTACCAGGAAAATAAGTACGATATCCTGTTAGAAAAATGTGCAAAATTTCGCTAAATCTACTACGGCGCGTCTTTTAATAATCATAAATATATTTAAGACAACATCAAACAGTGAAGGCATGCATGTTATTAGCAAGCTGATTTGGCTACCTTAAAACACTTGGAAGTGGTTTGTATAAACTTTCAAAGGAAACTGTACCCTGGTTTTCCGCTTTGGGGTTTGTTATTGTGCATGTTGTCTGATAGACCCTGTAATGATATGCAAGTTAAAGCCGTACAAATACTACGCAAACAGTTGCGAATGTCGTTGGGCGCTGAAGTTTACATTTTGCTAATAAATGGGCTGAATAAAACTTATTTTTATGCCGATATAGGGTGTAGTAAATTCGGATGTTACGTATCACTTTAAATTGTTCAGTATTATAAAATGCAACCTGGCACACAAATGTTGATTGGGATGAAGTACCTCCCACAAAGATACCGATAGCGTTGGATTGAGTGCAGCAGTGTGTTGTCACAGTTCCAGTTTTTAAACAAAAACGTTATCCAGATTTTTTAAATCAGCCTCATCAGAGTTTTTTTTGATATTTATTAAATACTTTTAATTACGGATGACATTTACCTGGCGTGATTTCCATGGCCGCGGTAACAGTACCACATGTCAGGTGTAATGTTTGCATTGCTGTTTCTATGTATGTGTAGATGCTAATTACTGTTTTGATGGCAAGACAGATATATTTAATGCTTTTGAAGTATGTCGGAGAGATTCGGTTCTGACAATGCTGATAATGTGTTTGGCAATGGCACTAAGCGAAATGACGGGGTTACATGAATATTTACTGTCGATCTCGTCAGCAGGACTTGAAAGCTGGCCATAATATTTATTTTCCTTGTCTTCCGTAAAGGAACATAAATGTGGTTGGGAAACCAAATGGTCAAACCACACCTAATTATTTGCCAATATTTTTTACTTAGTTTTCTGTCCAAAATAAATTTTTCAAGTTGCCAAAAATGTTTTTGAATTAAGTGCTCTTAAAAATTATTTATATAAAGTAACTTGAAGAGGAATGAATATACTTTGTAGAAGTAAGACCATGTATATGGATGTCTGAGTACCTGTCTGCCTGAGTACCTGTCTGCCTGAGTACCTGTCATATGCCACAGCCAGGAATGTTTTGTTTTTTTTTAATCTTATTAATCACATTTTTCTTGGAATCTCCTTCCAGTGATGGCTTGATGCTCGACCTTGGTGGCCGACATGGGGAAAGAGAGGAGATGCATCCTGTGTCGTACGACACACAGCACAAAGCAGGTGAGGATCCACACCCAAAGCCGGATTGCCACGTACAGCGAGGTGTCCTGTTCTCCAGCCAGTGAAAGGAAGCAATATCTATACTCTGAGCACATACTACAAGATTCTGTGCTAGTTATTGTGTCCCCCACCCATCTTTTAATCTGGCTTTGTGCGCCATCTTTCCAGGAGATGGAGGAGCACATGAGGAGCATGCTGCACCACCGCGAGCTGGAGAACATCAAGGGGAGGTGAGAGACAGTCCCGCTTGGTTCCTCTTTGAGCTCCCTCTATCCACAGGGACCTGTTGCCATTGAAAGATGCCTGTCGTCGGATTTACTTAAACCACTAAGAACATCTCTCATCGGATGTTGGCAGCTTTGTGAATATGTATTTACAGTCACGATTCTTTAGTTGCTATTTCTGACAGTTTGCTGTCTCCACAGGGACTGTAACCACGAGTGTCGGGTTTGCCAGATTTCGGTGGTGGGCCTGACAGGTTATGCCAGCCACATCTCCAGCTCCTTGCACAAGTTTCGGGTGGAACAACAGGAGCAGGGCAAGGGGCCCGAACCAGATGAGGAGTACTTTGATGAAGAGCTGGAGCGTCTCGTGGAACAACGCAGGTGGGCGTTACGTCATGGCCCGTCGAGGCCCACGTGCGTGGCTTTGAGTGTCCGCAAATGGTTGGTACGATAAACACCTTGCCCTGTGGCTCAGTCTGTCTTGGGCTGTAACAGTCTAGCTAGTAGCTCTGACTTAAACAGTGCCATTGACCTGGTCTATTGGCTACCAGTGGTATAACAGAATGGTATCCAAATGGATTAATGCTGTAATATCAGATGAAAACTCCTTAAACTAAAAACGCAATTATTCCCATTTGTGGATTGTCTTTTGAAATACCCAAAGTTTGCTAATTTAAACTAATTTCAATAATTTCAAGCTCACTGACAATATATTTTTCTTACTGTTCTTTATAGCATTCTTTGTTTATCTGAAACTAAGCAGGTTTTTGAGTGATTTGCCTTCTAAAGTAAAAATGTTTCCTTATGGCCAAATTTGCCTGTGAGCAATCAGTTGTATACTGTCATGACTGGTATGGCAAAATGAAATTACAGATAGCAAAGGTATCAAAACGGTGCAACGGCAGGAGTAAACGCAAGTAAACGAGCAAAGTCCTGTGTGCCAGCAAGAATTACATAGAGCAGTGTTTCTCATCTCGGTCTTCGGGGACCCCCAGACGGTCCATGTTTTTGCTCCTTCCAACTCCCGGTGGACCGTCTGGGGGTTCCTGAGAACCAGTTTGAGAAACGCTGACAGATATACAGTATAGATCTCAGAGTAGTTATCTTGTACTGGCCAGTCAAGCATCCTCTCTGGGATCACACCTGACCTCATCCTCTCCGATCAGGAAAGAAGAGGAGGCGGCCGCCCAAGCGGAGGAGAATAGGCGACAGAAGCAGCTGCTCTGGCCGGAGATGGCCCCCGCGTTCCAGCACTTCAGGGGGCCACACACCGTAGGCTACCCTATATTCCACCCAATGCAGATGGGCCGTGGTATACCCCGTTGGCAGTTGGCACCATTTCCTCTTCAAGGGGGCACCCCTGGCACACATCAGGATGGAGGGGCCCTTCAAGGGCCAGGGAATTGGCACCCCGGCCAGGAATTCCCCCTAGGTGGGATGCCAGGCTTTCCGAACTGGCCAGTGCGGGGTTTCGGGCATAGGGGTAAATGGAGAGGCAAAAAATGGCAATACCAAGGCCACTCTTTCAGCCCAAGTGGAAAGTACTTTCGGGCGTACGCTGGCAACCAGCACGTGCCGTGGATGGGCATGAATTCGGCAGAGATGGACGTCGACTTCACCAATGATCAGCTGCCCATGTCGTGCAGGTTCCAGCTCAATACTGCGGAAGGGAAGTTAGTAGGCTACCCGTGTCCCGGTGGGAGGCAACAGGCTCAGCTGACGTCCGGGACAGAGAAGTGCCCCAAATTTGGCCAAAGCAGGGGTAAGACCAACAGCCGCGGGTCCTTTCGCCGTTTTCCACATGAGCAGGACAAACAGCTTCATGGAGTGATGCAGAAGGCCAGGAAGACTCTTTGGGTCGATGAGCAGATGAAAGATGTCTTGTCCCCTGAGCCACACACCGAGGGGTGCCACTGGACTGTGCTGCCCAGTGCGAAAAGCAATTCTGGTAAACCTGCAGGTTTCAAAAGCATGGGTCCCAAGAAGAACAGAAAAACTTACCCAGTCGAGGCTGGCCTGCATCCGCAAAAGAACATTCAGGTTCAGACATCCAATGTGGACCTGAAACCGACATCTTCGCACACCTCGTCCGTGCAGTCGGTCCAGATAAGTACCTCCACCAGCGAGGCTTCCCAAGAGGCTGTTCCTGTGGCACCGGAAGGAGGGCCGGAGGGGCCGATCACGGAAGCGGAAGAGGAAAGGGGCCAGGATGCGGAAACATCAGAGGCAACCGTTGAGCTAGGGGTGAGAGAGACCGCGACGGATGAGGGGCCTGGCTCCGACAGTGACGTGCTGAAGGAAGCCCCCTTTACAGCGGCTATGCCCCGAGTACCCAGCCTGAGCAAACTGGACCTGCCTGCGTCCCTCAAACGAGACCTGTCCCGCCACATGAGCAAGGCGGGGACCCACGAGCCTAACCTGAACATTGCGCGCCGGATCCGTAACGTCGACGGCCAGCGGAGGCCCATGACTGAGAAGGATTCAGGCCTGAAGCCCACCCTGAGGCAGCTGATCAGCTCCTCAGGGTCCCGGCGGAACGTCAACTGGGACCAAGTGTACCAGGAAGTCAGCAAGAAGAAGCAGGGCCAGGGGAGAGGCATGCCCAGGTGAGAACTGCCCATCATTTGCAGAAATGAGGTAGCCTTTGGCTGATACGCTTAGCTCGGAGTATTTGGGGACGAGGCGTACTGTCACCTCCATACCGATGGCGAGAGACTTCATGTGAGCTGGGCTGTTTTCAGCATATTGTGCAGAAGTAGCCATATTTGTGTGTAAGTCACTTACGAGTTGTGGATTTCCATATTGACTTATTTACTACACCCTTTTCTGCTGTAAAGCAATTGGACACTGCTTTATGCGAACACTGGGGCATTGTTCGTCCAGTCTGTGATCCGTAGTCACCTGCCCAAGTGTTTGGTGCATTAGATGTTGGATACAGCATAAGTATTTTGTAACTGAGATGTCTGCTTGTCACCTTTTTAGGTTTGGAATTGAGATGGTGGCTCCGGTGCCCTCTGACCCGGAAGTCCACAGCCTGGAGGAGGAAGAGGAGCTTCCTCTGTCAGAGGGCTTTCACTGGGAAGCGTTGGGCGAGTCACATGCTTCCGCCCCTGGGCCTTCATCTCGGAAACGTAGCCTGTCGGAGAGTAACATGGTGAGCGGCGACAGAGCCCCCACCTTCCCACTGGCCACGGGGGATGTCCCACGCGAACCTCCCATGAAGAGCCTCCGCTTAAACTCTGGAGAGCCCAGTACGGTGCCGGGGGTCAGTGGAAGCCACCTACCCTCCGATCCTCAATCAGAAGAATGTCAGAGGGTGGACTCTCAGCAGGACTCCGGTCCAGGGGTGATCCCGGAGAACTCTGTGGAAGAGGATGCTGGGACGGTTTTGGGAGCAGAGCAGGACGATTCCCACGGGGGAGGGACCGACGGAATGGTGGGCTTCTGCTGAGTGTGAGAGTTAACCAGAAGCGACCAAAGGCTTTGCGGTCTATTCATGTTCCTGTTTCCTTTTTTGGATAGGATGTATCAACAACAGCCACGAAAAAGGGTAAAAAGAAGAAAAAAGTTAAAGGTGAGTCCATATAACCCTTTAGACCAATTTGCATACGTGCACTATTTGCACTATTGTGGTGACTAGGCCTACTGGAAGTTACTTATGGAGCAGGATTTTTTTTTTTTTTTTGCAAATTTTGTTCGGAATGCTTCCTTATTTGGCATGTAGCTTCATCGATGTGAGACCAGAAAGTCAGTCAGTGGTCTGGTGTGAGGGCTGGCAATTTATGCTGATGATGGTGTTTGTTTGTTTGTTTGTGTGTGACATGGTATGGGGCCTCAGAGCACACACAGGTGGGCGAGCTGCTGACACTCTCCCTGCGGGAGGAGGAGCTCAACAGTTCACTGCACACCCTGGAAGACAGCCTGGTTCAGGCCCGCACAGCCCTGCAAGCAGCATACATGGAGCTGCAGCGCCTCCTGGTGGTTAAACAGCAGGTGAGGTGCCAGCCATTTTCTGGGTCACCGATTTTAAGCATCTCCCTGTCCCAGTCTGCCTCATCATTTAGGGAACTTATTTATCATCCTATTTTTTCGGTTATAACATCATGCCTAAGGGTATTATTGTTGTACCAGTTGGGGTACCATAATCCATCGGGTTTCTGTAGCCTCTTCTGATTGGTTAATATTTGACCCTTGGAGGACATGTGAAGCCACAGTCATTTTGCAGAATAACAGACAGAGCTGCAAAAGATCTAACTGGATTTAAAGGCTCCTTCTGAAACAGCATCTCCTTTCTCTGTTGTTTGTTTGCTTACTGTGGCGTGTGCTTTTTTTCTCTGGGTGGGATTATCATGCTGCAGACCGGTTTAACACTGTTCCCATTAATAACTTAATTTCTGTGTTCCTGTTTGGTTAACAGGCTCTGGCTTGTAGCCTGCACTGATCTCATCCATTGTGGATTTTAAGGCTCCTTTTACCTCCCACTGCTAAAAAACCCTCTGTTTGTCCTAGTAAATGTCTGGGTGTGTTTTTAACCATGTCAATGTTATAATCTTTAAATGCTTCCAGATCACCACAGAAATGAACACGCTACGGGCAAAGCGCATTGAAATCCTGCAAGGCATGCAAGGTTTGTCCCGTCAGGGTTTGCTCGTAAAATGGGTGCTTGCGATGATAAATGAAGTCTGTGGTTGTTTCTGTGACTGTGAGCTCTTAAAGCACCCTGTGCCTGAATGTGGGGATGACCGTGGGCGTACAGTGGGGAGCACCATGAGGATACAGAGGGGGTGACCTTGAACGTACAGTTGAGATGCCTGTGAAAGTCAGGATGACTGTGAGCATGCAGTGGGGGTGACCATGAGCGTACAATGCGGGTGACCATGAGCATGAAAGTGGGGGTGACATTGAGCGTCCGATGTGGCTGACTGTGTGCGTGCAGTGGGGGGTGACCATGTGCGTGCAGTGGAGGTGACCGTGTGCATGAAAGTGGGGGTGACCGTCATACCTTGGTTCCACGGCACTGTTACACACATGCACTGACTTGTGTTTTTATTGTATATGAACCACTTGACATTTCTGACCTTGTTTTCCAGAGAATTATGAGAATGGGGCCAGTCCTAATGGAACGGCAGAGGCCTCTAGGGCGCCCCCTGCTGATTCATCTGCTCTGCCCAGCCAGCCTCCTCAAGCTGCCCTCTCCCCACCGGCTGTCTCCCTGTCCTCTGTGTTATCTGCCGCCAGCACGTTTGACCTCACAGGGCCTCCTTCCATCAAGCAAGAGCCCCTCTCTCCCAGCCGCTCGAACCCGGATGCCGTCGACAGCACTGCCTCAGGACTGTGTAGCCCAGTGCCCCACCCTGCCAGCTCCTCCCCCCACACTGGTGCGAGCTCCCTGTCCCTCACATGGTAACATTTTTACATCCCTGTGGTAAGCTTTTCTTCCTCTTTAATCACCATAATTTTTCTATCCCTCTCACCTAAAGAGCTCCCTGTACACAGTTCCTCTCCGTCCACTAGAGGGTCGAGGGAGGGGCTCAGTGAGGGTGCTTGTAGGGATTCTGCTGGGGGGTGGCTGGGTTCCCCCGGCATACCACCTCTGTCCAAAGCCCAAGCAGAGGCAAGGCCTGACCAGACCGATGAGGCCTCCCCTGAGTGTCCTGCTGCTGGAGCCTCTGAAAGTGCATCCCTGCATCCTGGCACCCTCCCCTCCTCCTGTCCGGGGTCCAAGAAGAAGAAACTCCTGAAAAAGAAGAAGAGGAGGCAGATGAAAGTGCAGTGTGAGAGCCACGCGGGGAGTACGGAGAGCGACATGGACCAGGAGAGCCCCAAGCTCCTGAGCAAAACTAAGAGGAGGCTGAAGGAGTGGGAACAGGATGAGGAGGCGGGGAAGCCCGGGGAGCTCGCTCTGGGAGGGGCCAACAGCGACTCGTCCTCCTCCCTTGCCATTGTGGATATCCCGGAAGTTCTGCCCCGCCAGGTCATCTCCCTTGACTCCTTTGAACAGGAGGAAGAGCACAGGGAGCCCACTCCCCCAAAGGCCCCCTCTCCCCCCGCTGCTGCTGTGCCTCCGAGCTCGAAAAAAGCCAAGCACCGGAGGCTGGCCTGCGACGAAGTCAGCTCCACCAGCGAGCTGGCCCCTGCTGTCAAAGTGGAGGCGCCCTGCAGGTCAGGCCCTGCCCCGATGGTGCATGCATAGTAATACATGCATAGACCGGTCGGCCTTCAGAGGGAGCATACGCATCATCGCCAGTGTCACCGCCTCGGTTTGCGAGCAGGTCATGTCCCTCTGAGCCCTGTTACTTCTGTCCCCGCAGTAATACCCGGTCAGCCGCAGACGGTGGAGAGGCGACCTCACAGTGTAAGTGCCTCACTCACTGTCAGGGGCCCCGGCCTCAGATTAAGGGGTGTTGAAGTGCTGTGGTAGCTGTGTGTATGAGCAGGCCTCAAGTCCGTGTTGCATCATATTCATTATTTTCATTGATGTAAAGCACTTTGATCAGCCACTGATTTGTTTTTTAACAGAGCTATATAAATAAAATGACTTGACTGGACTTGACATTACATTTTTGTACCATGTCATACACACTTGTCCATGCCTCATGGCACCTCCTCTTGTGACATTTTATGCTCCTACTAGTAAATGGAAAATAAACAAACAAAAACCTTTCAATATCTTGAGATCCAGCAATTCGTTTTTGTCCTCTGTAGAAGACACCATGTTTTTGCTCATCACTCAGACTCTACTTGCTGCTCTGCTAAGTCCCGTTCTTCCATAAATTGGACAGTTAGGACCTTAACATCACATATGTGTGGGTGTGCTTTTTACCATCCCATCACTTAAATTAAGTGTTTTTTCCCTGGATCTCAGAAGGATTTACATTTCTGCTCTAAGGGGCCCTATAGGGGAAGGTTTTACCACTGCGCAGTATATAAAGTCGGGTGTCTGTCTTTCTGTCACGTGTGTCTGCAGTCCATGTTCCCTTGGAGTCGGACAGCAAACACGAGCCGTCAGAGGGCTCCTTCCAGGGCCACCAGGCAGCCGTCACTGGCTTGCAGATCCACGGGGGCTGCCTGTACACCTGCTCCGAGGACCAGACAGTGCGTGCCTTCAGCTTAGTGGTGGGTGTCAACCTGGCTTGGTTCACGCTCGGGCCCGCCACTCAGATCTGTGACCTGCCACACCTGGTCCCTGATGTCGGTTTGTCGCCCACAGACCCGCCAGTGCGTGGCTGTGTTCAAAGGCCATGGGGCCAAGGTCAACTGCCTGCTGGTGTCGTCTGGCCCGGGGCTGCAGTCCTGCCTGTACACGGGCTCCAGTGACCACACCATCCGCTGCTACAATCTCAAGGTAGAGCCGTTGGCCCAGCACACGCCTCCCTGGCAGAACAAGGAATGCTGTGTCTCTAGGCGTGAACATCCTTGGTCCTGTAGCCAGCTCGTTCTTTTTTTTCTCTCTCTCCCAATCTCCCGTCGCCTCCTCTTCCTGTCCACAGACCCGGCAGTGTGTGGAGCAGTTCTGCATGCTGGATCGGGTCCTGTGTCTGCACAGCCGCTGGAAAATCCTATACGCGGGTCTGGCCAGCGGCTGTGTGGTCAGCTTCAGCCTGAAGGTGAGCCCCCTTTCTGCTTTGTAGGTGGTTGTGGGGCTGATGTCTGCCTCAGATAAATCCTGATTAGCAGCTCCATAAATACAATTATTAATAAATAGGAAGCAAAATGGGGGCTACGTGCAGTGCCAGCCCCTTCCTATAAGCGCAGGAGCTTAGGGACCCCCTCCCAATCCCAGAGGTCCCCCTGCTGATCATGCTTAACCCCTGACATTTCACTGGGCTTATATTCCCCTGCATTTTCTATAAACCCTCATTGTTTAAGAGCTTATTGGTGATCACTACCCACAGAAAAACCAGCAGCTTGATGTGTTTGAGTGCCACGGGCCGCGTGCAGTGAGCTGCTTGGCGTCCACGCAGGAAGGGGCACGCCGCCTCCTGCTGGTGGGCTCCTACGATAGCACCATCAGCGTGCGGGACGCCACGAACGGCTTGCTGCTGCGCACACTCAAGGGTCACAGCAAGACTGTGCTCTGCATGAAGGTAGGCTCACCTCTTCTGCCTCTGCTCTGTGGTGCCCCCTAGTGGAACATCTGACCCACATGTCTCCCTGCAGGTGGTGAACGACCTCGTCTTCAGCGGCTCCAGTGATCAGTCCATCCACGCCCACAACATCCACGTGAGTGCCCTCATCTCCGTCTCAGCTCTGCTCTGTGGGCCTGTCCTCCTTTGCTTGCCACATTCAGCTCTCCGTTTCTCTGTCTCTTGTCTCCAACCCCCCGGCCCTGATTTGCCTGGCCGCACGCAGACCGGGGAGCTGAAACGCATCTATAAGGGGCACAGCCACGCCGTTACTGTGGTAGCCATCCTGGGCAAGGTGATGATAACAGCCTGCCTGGACAGGCTGGTGCGTGTCTACGAGATACAGGTCGGTCCCCCATTCCACGCCGTGTGGCCTCACTGTGCCCCCCCCATGTGTTGCTGAGGAAGTCTGCCTTTCTGCACCCCTCACAGTCCCATGACCGGCTGCAGGTGTACGGCGGGCACACGGACATGGTGATGTGCATGAGCATCCACAAGAGCCTGGTGAGCGCCTGATGCTGCCGCCTCAGGGCCCGGCGAATGCCAGCGAGCAGCGATTTGGCAGAATGTTCAAGATGGCCAGCTGTCATTAATGCACGGTCACTCTGTCTCCATGTCCACAATCCAGATCTACACTGGCTGCTACGATGGGAGTGTCCAGGCCGTCCGGCTCAACCTGATGCAGAACTACCGTTGCTGGGTAAGGACACCCGCTTGGGCCAGTCGCTCCGAATGTGGCCGTCTGTAAGGCTGATTGGACAGTTAGCGTCTGCTGTGCTAACAGGGCACACCTCTACTTAAGCTGCACAGTGAGTTAGCAGTTAGCATGGTGATTAGTCATTTTCAGGTGCACAGTGAAACAAAGTAATGCTTCTCCTGGACTCACAGTGCAACTTTCAGCACAGTTCAGACATTACAGTGCTGAAGACAGAGTTATGGAATAATTTACACGGGCATGACAATCCAGTACAATTAGCAAAACTATTTCTTTTTCCACATGTGGATTAATCCTCCCTCCTGAAGGATGATAAATCCTGAGTCAGCGCACCAGACTGCGTTAGCAGTGATGAAAACTGGGTGCATGGTTTACAACAATAACTCCCCCTGCTCCCTTCCCACAGTGGCATGGCTGTTCGCTGATTTTTGGCGTGATTGCACACCTGCACCAGCACCTCCTCACAGACCACACCAACCCCACCCTCCAGACCCTCAAGTGCCGCTGGAGGAACTGCGAGGCCTTCTTCACCTCCCGGAACGGCTCCATCCAGGTACGCGGCCCCCGCCCCCACTGCCAGACAGCTGGGGATGGAGAGCAGCCAGCTGACCGATTCACCATAGCATGGCCTGAAAGATTCATACTGTTCTTGTGCAACCTGTTTAATAATAAACATCAAACCAAGTTTTGGTGTCACTTAAACACCTGAGCTGTTGATTTGAAATATTTGCCCTCTAGTGCTCAGGCAACAGAAACATCATTACAGATCATGCGCCATTGCTACTTAACATTACACTTGCCCTGATGTCAGCAGACGCCTAACATTAGCTAGTAGTTTACCTCGATTAAACACAGTTAAAATTCCTAAATCTTAAACAGTGTAAAGTGTGACTGTATTTCAGTCAAAAGGATTCCAACACCCGGATGTACAACAAATATTTAGAAACAATTGTGTGTAAAGAGGGAAATTTGTCAAATTTATTTCTGTTCATATATTTAAGGTGTCAAGTTAATATACTGAATTCGAAATTTAAATTTGCCTTAGAGATAAAAAAGCCGTTCTGTGACGTCATTGATCGTTGTTTTGTGCTTTTAATTTTTGTTACATACCGGTACAGGCAACACTGAGGCATAGGTACCATTTTAAAAGTATCGTTTTAACACTGGTATTGGGGAAAAAAACCCAGACAATACCCAACTCTAGTAAGAATACATTAGTATCTGAGGGCTATACTCAGGGATGCACATAACTGGTGTACAAGTACGCATTGACTGTATAAGGCGATATGCGTGGATATTTCTTGCCATAACAGAGTGAATGCATACTTATTTTATGTGTATTTGCGCTGCTATGACAAGAAATATCATATTGCATATCACTTTATATGGCGAATGTGTACTTGTGCACCGGTTGTGTGTGTCCCTGGCTATCCAGTTACCTCCTGTTAGTGTAAAGCTGGGGTTTGTCGTAATGCAGGGTCCCCGAAAGAGTGCAGAACCCCATACCACTAATCTGTGATTTCTGAAGACCAGAGTGGGGGCTTCTTTAATATTTTTTGTTTATGGGGGAGAATCCCTTAAATAGTTTGATGTTTGAATGTTGTGTGAGCTGGGTGACCATACCATGAAATGCCCCCCAGGTTGAAATAACCCGTGGTTTAAAGGATATTTTGCACACAGACCCCATTTACTTGTGTGTTTGGTGAGTGTGAGCATCGTGCCCCTTCTTTGTCCCTTTAGGAAATCCCCCTGCACATACTGAAACACGCTGAGGAGGACAGCATCCTGGAGCCCTAGAGAGCTGGGAGGACCTGACTGTGTAATCGGCCTCTGTATCGCCCGAGTTAATTTCACAAGTTTGCAGTCAAATGGTGTTGGGGTCGGACAGTCCCCCACGGGGTCCGTTCCTGCATGCCACCCCGGATGCTGACTTTACTTTTGAACTCTTTTGCCTTTTGCTTATGAGCTCGTAGCTGCCAAAGTTTTAGACTGAGCCCTCCTGAAGATGTCGATGGGATGCTAGATGAATTGGGGGGGGTCTTGGATGGGGTGCCCTCCCATGCTGTGTGGAGTGTTTGTGGGCATCTTTTGACCCTCGTCACTCAGGACCACCAAACGGAGCATCATCATCCGTTGCTCCGCACCTGGGCTAACCATAGGGCAATCCTCGTTTGCTCATCCTGAAAATACAGCCCCATGGCAAAGGAAATAGACTGTGTTTTCAAGAAGGGGGTGCTATTCAGCATGGATTTTATCATATTTTTTTTCTCCCAAGAGGCTTTAAAGCAGTCACCTACACCGTTATACAGAAACAAACAAAAACAAAATAAAAAAAAAACAGGTCATGTGACCATTCAGCTTGGAGAAGTGCGTTACATCAGCGTAACAATGAAGCAGCCTCACAGTACAGTATTTAAGAACCCTCTAGTGATGCAGAAAGGTCAGCATGTCATCTAGAAGATGGTGAATTGTTCCAGAATGACAGTCTGGATGGCAGTCCTCTTTTCGGCTGCTGCTTCTGGGCTGAAAAAATATTTTCAACACATACTTTGTGTATGTTTGATTTGGAATTAAGTTTTACCAGAGTAAGCCAGTGTGTGACATGTGTTTTCACGTGTTGTCCAATCCTGATTATACTCCTGCTGAAAGGGCTCTCTGTCTTGCAGATCTGTTTCTCAGCAGGTTAAATGAGTGTGCACGCACTTGTGATTGATTTGTTCTGCAGGGACAGGGTGATATGTTTTTAAGGGGATGTTTGAGAGCAATGTGGCATAATGGGCCTTGGTAACAAACAAGACAGCAGCGGCAAGGTAGTACAGAATTTTTGAAGTAGGATTTGCTCAGGGGGTTCTGGATTATGTGCAGGGGTACACTGCACTCCAGCCGGCCCCTCTCCTGCTCTGCTGCCTCCATACAGCCAGTTACCTTTTTCTGTATGTTAAAGTCCATCTGAAACCGCTGCCTCTGACATCTCTGCCGGAGCTCCTTTGTGGCAGCTGCCGTCAGTTGTGTTTTTCACCCCCTGCTGGGATTTGCCCCCTTTCCCCTACCTTCCGGGCAAACCTGTACCTTCCTGCAGCATCTGCCATGGAGGCCATCGTTCATGTCCTTAAGCGTTTTATAAGAAATGCGAATGACAGACAAATAAAATTTTTGAATTGTTTATTTTCAAATTGACATTCACCGTTTGTTTCATTGTATTTTCGCGCGTTTGAAAACCCTTGCAGTCAAATGAATCGACATGGCTCGACATTGTTGAGGAGCTGTGCAAGAAAGCCTGAAATCAGTATTGTTCAATTAACAATAAAAAGCAAAATGGCATCCTTTAAAAGACTACAATATTGCTGTTCAAATGAGACAGAGTGTCAGTAAATGTCCCATTGGTACTCTGATTAGGAAGTTATGTACTAAATATGGAACTGCTTATTTTGATAGGGTTTTAAGAAATTCAAACAAGTGTTTCTTTGAAATGCAGCTTCAGTATTACACCAAAAACATTCACACCATATGTGTATGGAGAATTTGGGTTAATCCCCCCCCTCCCATAAGCCTATTGGGATTGGCTGGTGTGTGCCCACCCCCCCCTCCTCTATATCGGCCCACTGAGGCAGCACCAACACATTCCAAGCTGTATTTTTGGAGCGTACCATTGGTGCGCTTTAGCTGAGATGAAAGACAAGCATAACCTTTGAGGATTGAGCCACTCTCTCTCAGTGATGGTGAACGAAGGAAAGGCTTCATGCTGTGTGTGCTAAGGGAGGTAAAACCCAAGGAGTGCCCAGTACAGTGAAAGAATGAAAATGGGCTCTGTCCATGAGGTATACTGACTGTCTGGGTAGGAAGCCGGCTGTGAGTGTTGGGTAGAGCAGGATTCGGTGGGGTGACGGCTGAGGTAATTTCTGGTGTGGTCGGGCCTTCTGATTTCAGTGTCGTGGAGGCCCCACTTAGAGTTGAGGATTCCTGTCTAGGCGTACATGGTCAGCTGGAGCCACTACATACGGGGGGGGGACACATATGTCAGGTTAGAGCAGGTGTTTCTCAACCCGGTCCTCAGGGGCCCCCAGCCACTCCACATTTTTGCTCCCTCTCAGCTCCCTGCCACACAGTCCACCAGGAGCTGGGAGGGAGGAAAAATGTGGACTGTCTGGGGGGGTCCCCAAGGACCAGGTAAACCTACTGTTTGTGCACATCCTCTCCCACTTCTGTATGCATCTAAACCAGTTAAAGGTAGGTAGTTTTACCTCCAGGACGCTGAGTTTGATCAGGCCGTCCCCATCTTTGTCAAAAGCATGGAAGGCCCCTAAAAGAGAAACACCGTGTGTCAGCTTCCGGGAAACGGGTGGAGGGGTCAGGCATCAGGCACAAAGCATTCCCACCTGATAGCTGCCTCCCCCCAAATATGGTGAATTCAGTGGGGTTCACGACATATACATCCATGTGCTGCTCTTCTTCCACATGTCCTGAATTATATGATGTGGTGAGACTTACTGAACATGCCCTCGAGCCGCACCAGGCAGCAGATGAAGCTGTCAAAGTCAATCTTCATGTTGTCGTTGGCGTAGCGCATGGTGATGATGTCATATAGTTGATTGTTGAGATGGAATCCTATGTAGGACATAAGAGGCAAAACATGTGAATGACAATTCATTAGAGGGCAAGCGACAATAAGGATGACAATAAGGACGAAACTGGACAAATAGACTGTGGACTGACTGTCCCTAACCTGCTTCATTGACGGCGTTCCTCATGTCATAGCTGTTTATGGTGCCAGACTTGTCAAAGTCGTGCCGCTTGAAGATCCCCTGCATGTAGACCACAGCACACGGGACCATGGGTACCAGTGTCCCTACCCAAACTGAGAATTTATACCTAGAGAGCAGCTAGCACATGGAGCTAAGCTAAGGGCGTCCAAATGCTAGTATATATGTATACATGAAGAAGTGTCTCCTCTGGTCTCTGCAGTGTTAATCACTTCACCCACCTGCCACTGTTTGATCTTGTTCCACAGGTGTTTGAACTCCTCGAAGTTTAGTTTGCCTGACCCATCTGTCTGTGCAAACCTAGTTAAAGAAGGTGCTTGTCTCACAATTGGCTTCAAATATTTCCTTTATAAGGAAGGAATAATGATAACATGAGATTTTGACTAACATTTAATAAGCTGTTTTGACTTACATATCCATGGAGATAATTACTAACTTTGTCAATTATGTGTAATACAGTGTATGTAAAAAACATGATACACTGAGGACATTATTGCTTTTCAGGTTGGGTATGTGCGTATAGCGATGCTATAAGGGAGAGGATACGTCCATGAGGGCGATCATGCTCCTGCAGCTCTCCAGGCAGAAGCCTGTGGTCTTCAGCTCCTTGTCTGTTGGGGAGGGGGCAAGGTGAACAGAGAGATTGAGGGATAACAGGGGCAGTTGAAAGGGACGGGGCAGTGGACTGTCCTGAAGAAGCAAGGCTGAACGTAAGAAGCCCACTCACGTTTGGAAATGGCTTTGTTCAGGACGTTCTTGAGCTCATTGGACGTGATCTCCATA
>JAAGVU020000039.1:10953597-10970099 GCA_011763525.2 Mormyrus iriodes
CGGCGAAAAATCCGCGATATATATTTAGATATGCTTGCATATAAAATCCGCGATAGAGTGAAGCCGCGAAAGTCGAACCGTGATATAGCGAGGGATCACTGTAGTTAGAGATGAATGGATAGGGGAGTCTTTGTTAGGGAGAGCTGATGGCAAACATAAATAATATAAAAAATTATTCATGACTTAAGCCATTAAGTACACATATTTGGAGGAGTTAGAAATCATTTTAGCGGACTAAAGTCCCCCTAACATAGGCCTAACGATGCCCCTGGTTCTGAAAATGAATCAATGCATTTCCTGTCTGTTAAATCAACTGCAATCTTACTTGTTCAATTGACCTGTTTATGGTCCTAAATGGCACTCAGCTGAAGGCTGTTTTTCAAATATTTGATAAAAAGGGTCTCCTACGTCTGAGTTGCACATTAGAAGATTATTCCTGTGTTTTCAAAGAAACAACATTGCCATACACATATGCCACACAAGCGATCTATGACTTTTAGTGAACCATGCCAGGGGCCCAAATGACAGCTGACTGCGTCCAGATCTTTTTAATATCTGCTGTTGACTTGAACTCCCTCCAAGCTGGCACTCTTGAGACAGCTGCTGTGTGCTGCAGGTTATGTGTCAGTGTTAGTTGTGACCTGACACTTCGTATCATGGCATTGAAAGAGCATGCTCAGCATATTTTAAGCCCAATGATCTATTTAAACAATTAATTTTAATATGATTGATGATGAATTTATTCATGCCAGCAAGCTTTACTTCAGTGACCTTTTAAAGGTTTATGTATTATATAGTTGTCTCACTACTCCAGGATTAGGAGTTCAAATCCTAACTGTGTCTTCTGTGTGGAGCCATGTTCTCCCTGGGTCGCACAGGTTACTTCATACAGTCCAAAGACATGCACAGTCACCCCTTCACATTCACGAGGGTTAGGGGTGGATCCTGGCGAATGTGAAAATTTGTGTATAATACTTGGGTCCATTATTAAAAATTCAAAGTTAACAGCAATGAGAAGTTTCAAAGTTACTGTGAAATATGTGAGATTCCACAGTCACAGATACAACTAATGCGTTAGTGAGGCTGGTTACTGAGATAGAGATGCATACCCAAGCCAACATGCATACATCCCACAGTATTTTTTCTTTTGGCAAAATTAACTTTTAATATTTAGGCTACTGTATGCACTTACACTAACAAATATTAAATAATACTAATATTTATATATGACTTTTTGGGATCCAAATCATTTTCAGTACTGTTTATATACTCTATATTCTGGCGTACGCGTCCTCTGCGAGTTTCTGTGCTTTTTCAGTAAGCTCCAAAAATGTTCCTGTTTATTACTCTCTGCCACCTTGCGAATAACTGAAATCACGAGCGTAAAATTTGCAAATCTGGAGGGACAACTGTAGTTAGGTGTCTCTACATTGCACTTTGTATGAGTTTGTGCGTGTATGTGCCCTGTGACGGACTGGCATTAAGTTCAGAATGTACCCCTGCCTTGTGCCTAATGCATCCAGGGACAGGCTCCAGGCCACCCCATGACCCCGTACAGGAAAAGCAGTTACAAGATGGATATATTAGCTATTACTTCAAAATGTTTTTTTAGAAACTGACAGGAGCCTTGTACACATACCTTAGGTTTCCTAATGTGTAAATCCTGAAAGTGTGTACCCTAAGGACATTAATGTAGAACTCACCGTTAGTGACTCAGGAGGGTAAAAATGACTGGAGCTATGAGTATGCATCCAGTGACGATGGCAGTGTGTCTCTCAATACTGTGCACTGAACCCAAGTCCTCGTGTCACCGGTCTTGAATTACAATATCTCGCATCACGAGACAGTATCATTTCCATTTACTTGACCTGGATCTGTGAGACACCAAATTATCTGTGATGTGTAGGTGAGATAGAAGCTAACATCACCAACTACAGCACAACATCACATAAATCTCGCCATCGTCCTTCAGGTTTTACCCAGAAAACATTGCTTCTGTGGCCTCCTTATCGTCTTGAATCTGTCAGCCAGCTGAACTGTTTGTTGCTGGCTGTAACTCAATATGTTTTAAATAAATTTCCAGTTACCAAATGGTGAAAGTATACCTGCTAAAAATAAAGTTCACAAACCAGTTTAGTATCAGGCCATATAACTGGTATTTATCAAGGGTCAACACCAAGTCTCATGGACATTTTGCTCAAAATGCAATTTGAACCAGAGACATAGTATCTAAAAACTTAGCCTACATGGTTTTTGACCACAGACTGCCCAGTCTTGTCACGGACACGTTTATCTGAGCACAGACAGATTGAAGCTCCTTGGTATTTATTTAAATTATTATGAATATTCTACTATTATCCATGAATGTGTTTTGCAAATATCTTTCTCTCTTTTTATATTATTACTGTAATTCCTGATATAAAAAATAATTATAAATTGTGGTTAAAAAAACATGCAGTACTGTGCAAAAGGCTCAGGCAGTTGAAGAAAATTATGTTTAAATGATCTTTATGCTGCTGGAAACGATAATATTATGTATGTCGAAGTGTGTCAACTTAGCCACTTCAAAACCCCTCCTAAAATCGCCCCAGTATTTTTAGCAACCATCCAAAAGACTAATGTATTTTTTGACTGGACCACTACCCCACCTTGTCTGGGTAATCAAGACCTCATCAAGTTATTTAACTAATGAAGTTAATTCATTAATTACTTAATTAATTAATTGAGCTGGTGGTGAAATTTAATGAACTTGCCTAACTTGCATATGTATGTATTTGTGGATTTGGATTTATTCTCTAAAAAGCAAATAAAGGGTACAGTAATAGATATTGTTTTACAATAATATATATTATTATTTTGTATATGATATATACAAAAACGTCTTTGTCAATATGGTAACTAATTTCTTAATATCTGGGTGTCTTTCACTTGTTAATAGTGTCTCTGTCTTGACACTGATCTGTAATTTTATTTTTAGGCTGACGGCTCTATTAGTTTGGGAGTTTCTGAATGAGCCTGGTTTTATTTCTTCAGTGTAACTTTGAATGGAAACCCAAGTTAACTGCCTGGAATTTCAAACTTTGCAAGCCAGTTGGTTATTAGACTTTTTAACCACCATATCCACCAATTAGTTATCCATACAAGTTTCTATACATTTTGTTATCCATGCATGTTAGTTTTACATCACATTCCTTTTGCAAACTTTCTTGTAAAATCTCCTTTCTGGCCAAGTTTGTCAGCATTCCCTGGTATTTCGTATACCTGCCGTTCATTCCTTGCACAAGCAGTACATCACTCAGTTTCCTCATTGCCCGAACACCACAAAATTCAAGCTTCAGAATTCAAATCTCTTCAACCCAACACTGTCTCCTGCTACAACAACGCTACTTTTCAACCATGCTTTTAAAAAACATCTCTGCATTCTACTTCGATTGTGTAGGCTTTGACCTGAAACAACCCTTCAAAGATCTTAATTGTACTTTTAGCTCGTGCTTCTCAGTGCCTGTCAATATTCTAGGTTGGGAATGAAGCCTCCATGTTCAGCTCCAGCCTCCCTCCGCCTATTACCCTCCCTACATGTTCACCATCTTTCAGGATCTTGCCCTGCCCCTTTCCCTCTCCTACCTCAGGCCTCTTCCAGACAATGTTCTTCACTTTGTTTGACTTCTGTCCTAGCTCCTTGAAACCTAAGGAATCCACAGTGGCTGGGAAGATGTCATCCTCAAACAGGGCCTTCTTTTGGAGGCTCTCCCGCTTAATGGTGGTGAAGTCCTGGCCGCTGAAGCGTAGGGGCTTGCTGATGGAGCCTTCTCCATCCCTTCGCTTCCTTTCCCGGATCAGCCGGTCGCAGAAGAAGCCAGGCGGCATGTAAAGCATTATGTCTTGTCTTTTTTTTATCCTTTCTTGGCGTTTGCTATCTCTAATATACATTAACAGGCCTAAACACCCTGGCATATAGCCAAATGCCTAACCTGTGATTGGCCACATTTTTCAATCATGTAATACCTTTCTTGTCATACCGTGGCCTTGGGTGTGGTGGGCGGAGTTTGGCAGAATGCACAAAAATCAATCATTTGCTGGATGATAATTGGTTCCCGAACAATGATGCTGGGACCCTGGGGCCCCCTGGGCAGTATGGGTGGTTACACGTTTCCACCATCCGCATTGTTGGGCCACACAAAGAGGGAGCAGTGTGTTCTGTGTAACGGGCAGGCTGTAGGACGCACTGCCTCAGCAGAAGGCATTCAGGCCCTTTAAACCTCTTCTCAATGGAGCTCCTAGTTGAGCCATCTCAGCAGAACCACAGGAGACTAATCCTATGGAGAGAAATCTCTCAGTTTTTTGGTGTGGTTGCAACCTAGACTATCGATTCAAGCAATTGTTGCAGTCAGATGCTTATCTGGCATACTATGTGCAGTACTATGCTGGAGTTAGGCAAATAGGACAAGTATGCATGGGTAACATTATTATGAGAAGATCAAATATCATCCATTCATCCATCCATCCATCCATTTTCTGAAACCGCTTGTCCTATGTAGGGTTTCGAGGGGTCCGGAGCCTATCCTGGAGCCTACGGGCATAAGGCAGGGCACTACCCAGGCTGGGGCACCAATCAATCACAGGGCACACTCAAACACCAGTCACTCACACATGCACACCTATGGGAAATTTGGGAACTCCAGTTAGCTTCAGTGTTTTTCCACTGTGGGTGGGAAACTGGAGTACCTGGAGGAAACCCCATGACAATATGGGGAGAACATGCACACATGGGGAGACTCAAACCTACGAGACCGATTTGAAATGTGAAGGAAATACTATATCCATGCCTTCAATCAGAAGTAAACTGATCACATGTTTGGGGTGTTGTAGTTAACTATTGATACCACAAAAAACAACATGGCCTCCACAAACAAGATCATTGACCTTTGGTCTGACTTAAATGCTGAATTTAACAGGATCAGAGCTCAATAATCTTATGCTGTGTCATAATCATCAAGATGAACTAAATGAAAAATAAACTCAATAATTAATTCAGAAAAATGTATTGTACTACTGGAACATCTTATCTGACACTCCCAACACACAGGAATAACTTTTTACTGAACCGTACCAATGCAAGGCATATTCCTTTTAACTTAACTAAATTAAATTTTTTTATGAATAGTCTCCTTGATGAGGACCAGGTCAGAGCCTCCAGGCCTTTGGAATGTATAGCGTCACCTAGTGGTAGCTGAGAGGTACTCACTGGCGGGCGCCTCCATTCAAACTTGATGGGGAATTGGCCAGAATAGAAGAGAGAAGAGTCATCTGCAGGAAACAGAGGGTCTTCAAATAGGACCTTCTTGCGAAAATACTTGTCCCGCAGCTCAATGAAGTTTTTTAGGCGTTTTGCATCGATGACGGCGTGGTTGCGATTCAAAATTGCGCTGTAGATGCTTCCTGGGGTTGTAGATGGAAAACCAACCTTATTTAGCATGGGAGCTGCCTCGGTTGGGACCGAAACTGATATAGGAGTTGTCACCGTTAAGGCCATCTTTCCTCCTTCCTTGTCTTTCTTTTCTTCCTCTTTCTTTTCTACAAGTCTTTTTCCTTTCAGCATTGTGTCGTTGGATTGTTACGATAATATGATGCATCAAATACAGAAAACAGTTAAATATCAAGGCAGGATGAGAGAAGCACCCCTAATCCGTGTTAGTCCACCCTCGACCCCAGACCTCTCACTTTTTTCCAAGAAAATGTCCCAGCAGGTCACTGACCCAGCTCAGATTTGTTTTTCAAGAACCTGCAACAGATCCAGACCAACCACATTGTCCCATTTTTATCCACAGGGATTTCACAAACCAATCTAGTTCTCTTTTGCTTAATCTCAGTTCCTGTATGTGCTGATCTAAGACCCACATGCATGTACACATACCCTTTTACCCATGCTTTCCCCATGCCAGGGCTAAATATAGTCTTCTTAAAGAGAGGGGAGGGATGTACTTAAAAAAAACTCTCTCTTCAGTCACCCTTCCCCCCAGTACTAAGTTATGTTATGCAAACTTTTAAAATACACATTAATAAAGATGTTAATTTCTATTACTTTTTAAGATGTAGCAATTTTATTTTGTATTTCAAGTTAGATCAATAATTTAAGGAGTATTTAATTTTGCAATGAAGATTTTTTTCTTTCAGGCTGCCCCTTTGAGTGTTTTTAATGAATATTTCTGCAGTGGAAATTCATTAGTATATTATAAAAACACTGACACACAATACAGTCCTGAACAAAATCTTAAGACTAGGGGAAAAATTACAAGCATTCGCATTCTGCACTGGTGGTTCGTTACCGGGTTGTAAGTAAAGTTTGCGTAGCGTTTAAAAGGCAGAATCTGTGCAAAAATCTGGCTTTCATGTCATTTTCTGTCAGGCATTCACACTGTCATGACCTCCTGATGGCAAAGGGCAAATGACTTTCTGTCTTTGAACGTGGCAGGATTGTTGAGCTGCACAAGCAAGGCCTCTCGCAACATGCCATCGCTGTCAAGGTCGGACACAATTTCGTAAATGATCCTGAGGGCTATGGGACCCAAAAAATTTCACCTGCCTGAGCCAGAGGATTTGACGGGCTGTCCGTGAAGACACAGGCCAATCTTCGACACAAATTAAGGCCCTTACTGATGCCAACTGCAGTCCAATAACCACAAGACGACATCTGCAAAAGAAGGGCTTAAAGATCAAAAAATATCTTCAAAGGCCACGCGTCCTCCTACGCCACAAACTTGCCCGTTCGGACTTTGCCAGGGAGCACCAAACATGGGACATCGGAAGATGGAAGAAAGTTTTATTCTCTGACAAGAAAAAATTTCACCTGGATGGTCTTGATGGTTTCCAACATCACTGGCATGAAAAGGACATCCCACTGGAGATGTTTTCTGTGCGGCACAGTGGAGGAGGCCCCATCATAGTCTGGGGTGACTTTTCCTTCAATGGAATAATGGTGCTGCAGGTTGTTCAGGGGCATCAAACGGCAGCTGGCTATGTAGAGATGTTGCAGCGGCCATCTGTCTTGACTGAGGGCCCTCGTCTGTGCGGTAATGACTGGGTCTTTCAACAGGAAAATGTTGCAGTTCACAACGCCCGCCTGACAAAGGACTTCTTCCAGGAGAATAACATCGCTCTTTTGGACCATCCTGCGTGTTCCCCTGATCTAAGTTCCATTGAGAACATTTGGGGATGGATAACAAGGGAAGTTTACAAAAACGGACGTCAGTTCCAGACCGTGGATGCCCTTCATGAAGCCATCTTCACCACATGGAGCAACGTTCCCACCAGACTCCTGGAAACACTTTCATTAAGCATGCCTAAACGAATTTTTGAAGTGATCAACAAGAACGGTGGGGCTACTCACTACTGAGTCCTTTTTTGACACTTTTAGTTTTGTTTTTGGGTTTTTTTGGGCTACGGTCTTAAGCTTTTGATCAGCTGATGAACAGCCTGTTTGAGTTTAAATGCAGTTTTCAATAAATTCCCTACTCTCTATTTTCTGTCTCTTGCTCCTGGTACTTGCGTTTGCATTTTGAAGCTTTACTTGCATCCTGGATATGAACCACCAGTGCGAAATGCGAATACTTGTAATTTTTCCCCTGGTCTTAAGATTTTGTTCAGGACTGAACAGCATGAATCCTAATTTCCAAAAGTTACTACAGTGAAACAGTAGAGGCCGTACATATAGTAATGATCAAGTTTATATGGAGGCCAATCTAAATTGTTAAGCTGCATCCTTAAAAGTAAACCTTTGCGAAAGGCTTTGGGTGCCGGTAGATTTGTTTGTGACTTTCAAGTTGATAAGCCCTAGACACCTGTGTGAGAGAGAGATGAGAATGATGGCATCTGCACAGACAGGCAGAAGAATTGTTCAGGGTAGAAAGTTCAGCCCATTGTTAGGACAGGCAGCGATGGCCGGCAGTTCAGGATGTGGCCTTTCTGTGGGTTTGAAGGCCTTGGAGTTGGCATTCCTGTGGAGATAGTGTGGAGAAGAGAAAAGACATGCAAAAGAGAGGCACTGATGATAATACTACTGATAATATGTTCAATGTTGAATACATGTTCAACTGCCAAATCTGTACAACAGTCACATTCCCTGTGAAAAATCTATCCACTTCACAAAATGAGTCAAGTGTTTCAAAGAAACTGGGTGTTAGCTCCCAAATACTAGCCTAACCATACTTCCTCTTTTTCCTGGATTTGTCTTCTAAAAATGCGTGAAATGTCTGGGATTTCATTTTGTTTTATGTTGACAAGAGCCTTCTACAGTCAGACCACATTCTGTGTGCATCGTTGCATTGCTTTGATGACTTTGCATCCTGGCCCAGGTGTCTTCTTTCTTGCAAAGCAAAATATGGTTACCCTACAAGTACTCTGCACGTGTTTATGTGTGGGTACACTGAAACGGCCTGGCAGCCTTGCCGTTCTGTGCGCAGTTAAATTACTCTGACAGCCTTGGCTCCCCCTGTGGCCCCAATATGGAGTTTCAGCATTAATTCTTGCTGAGTTGAACTCACAGTGTGAGTTGAGGAGTATATGCAGGAGATGTTTTGTCAGAAAAGTGTTAGGATGCCCAAAAATAAGTAAAAATACAACAGAACGCATGACTGGAGGAAGGATGTAAAATGCCACACCCCAGTAGGGCACAGCCGGCTCCTGTCACTTTAAGAAGAACTTAAAAGGGGACAGGTGTGACAACGGGAGCAATGCAGACTGTGCGGCAACATCACTGAAACGTAAAACTTTATTCTCTCGTTTTTGTTTAAGATTCCCTTCAGCTGCATGTGAGTGTTTTTACTGGATTAGGGGTATTTCTGTTTAGAAAGCAGTTACAATAACAGGAACAATCAGTGATAAATGCTGCAAGATTAACAACTGGCTAATGGTTCCAGTGCTGCATTTTAGTTCAATGGAATTAATGACCAGTACTATCAGCCCCAAGCACTGGGAAGCACCTGCAATGCATGAAAGTGCAGCATGCATGTCCACCAGGTTGCATCCATGTATTAATGTACTAGATTGTGACACACCTCTATGTCAGGCTGTTTAGATATTTTACTAGAAGATAGTCTGATGAAATTCAGTCGGGGTCCCTTCCTTGCCCTTCTGCCCGTTGTGGTTGAGGGTGTGAGTTGTGATGTACATACCTCCCTTCACGGGTGTCCCCTGCCTCCTGCCCTCTGCTGTCTGGGACAGGCTCCATGTCCACCTCAACCCTGTGCTGGATAAGTGGTTAGCGAAGGAGGGTGAGTCTGTATTCTGATGTGGCACTTTTCTGTGGTATAGACAACAATCATTGCTGCATCTCATGTGTTTGCCTGTAATAGAAGGAGTCTGGCTTACTTGTTATTATCACTAAAATAGTCATTTTCTTTGCAGTAAAGGAAATTGTAATTAATATGTAATTAAATATGTAGTAGTCAGTGTAGTAATGAAGTAAAGGTGTAAATTTGAGAAGGAAGCCTTTGAGTGCCTACTTGCAATACACAAATATAACAGAAGGGGGCGTGGTAGTTTCATTAATACAAAATCAACAGTGCGACTGCCTATCGCCTAAGCCGTGTCATTTAGAAAAAAGGTGATTTCAGATTTTGATTGGTTTTAGTTACACCAATTGTGCTGTATGAGCACTATGGATTATTATCACGGATCAAAGGTCTTACATATGCGTTTCATTGATTAATATGATTCTTATTCACCATACATGTTACTTAAGTGTACAAATAATAACTTAAACTGAAATATATCAGGAACTAAGATTAATTATAAATGGAGAGAATGGATTTCTGGATAGGAAAATTAGATAATCATTGATGCATAAAAATATTATTAAAAAATATTAAAAACATTAGGACTGCTGTAATGAAGGATACATATTGTTAGCATGGAACCCCCCTAAGGTTAAATCCCAGGAGGGTCTATTCTATTGTATCACTAAGGAATGTATGTACCCCGAACATCTACTGTGGAATAACGGAGTACGCATAACGATACAGCAAATATGTTTGCCGTAAGACGGTCTTACTGAGCACTTCATACAGTTCGGGCATAGCAAATTTAACCTGCAAACATCAACACTTCTCATGTGCCCATCCTAAAATGAGCTGAGATTAATCTCAACAGCACTACAGAGGTAATTTTTGGAAGTTCAGGAGAGCATAACTTAATTATTAAATTGCATCGTAGAGCACCTGTTCGTATAGCCTAATGTGCATATGTATTACAAGTTGGGTGACATTTCTGACTGCGAAGCGTGCTGCTAGGGTCCCCAGTGCATGTGCGTGAGTGCAGTGTCTGCATTATAGAGATCGCTGCCACAAGCGGGAAACACCTATGTACATGCTTCCTCTCAGCTTCTGAAGCAATCTGGGTGTTTTTTTTTCCTATGAATGTCTCAAGAATGGCAAATAACAGCTTCACTGCCATAAACAATGACATTACTGTTTATATAGAGTAGGTAAGCTGTGAATTTTGCCCCCCAGCCCAGTCAGCTTAGTGTGAACAGGATGCCAAAGCTGTACAACACCAGATGTACGCCACGGCAGCTCAGTAAGAGACGCCTGCCAACAGTCTCCTGGGAATTCCCAGGCGTCATTGGTCTGTCATGCTAAGTAATTCATATGTGATACATCATGATTCCTACCCGAACATGAAATGGGTGTAGAAGCCGATCCCAGGCAATATAGGGCACAAGGCTGAGATTCACCCTGGATGGGATGCCTGTTATTATAGGGCATTCTTAAAACAAAATTTCTAAAATTGAGAAATTAATTATCTATGTCTGCCATCATGTCGTTTTAGCGATTATAAGAGCGCAGATTTGGAAAGAAAATGGGGAGTCTGGAGGAAATTGTGACAAAGAGTAAACGGAACACCCCCCGGATTGTCGACGTAGGCGATCACCCTTGATTGATTAGGGGGCTTGAAAGGGTAAGTGAAAAAAATCATAAGAAATATGTGATATTACACTTATTTACACTAGTTCGCTACTTCTCTTATGAAACAAATGCCAGCTAGCTAGTTAGAAGCTAGATACCCTGTGCTACTGCAATGTTTTTAAAATAAGTGAACTGCCAACTTTTTTCTGCTGCTTTGGGGAAGGGCGGGGGAGTTGGGAGAAGGGCGCTCATCAGAGTCTCACCTAGGGCACCAGAACACCCAGGGCTGCTCCTGGGTAGATGGGTTTATATTGTATAACGTGTTTGTATTGAAAAGTGTCCTTAAGTGTGAGAAAGGCGTTATATAAATAAAACATTATTATTATTATTATTATTAGTAGTAGTAGTAGTAGTAGTAGTATATGCTTATAGTAAGGGGGACTTTTTAAAAATTACGTTCAACCAACACAAAGTTATGAGAAGTTATTGCATCAATCTTAAAATCATAAAGAAATCATGTTACGAAAATGAGGCTGGTTTGAAGTAAGAAGTTGAACCGGTTTCGTAAAACAATAAAGGTCACACCGTTAATCCGTCAGACTACAAGGCTGGGAAAATGTCAGTGGGTATTTTTCACTTAAGATCTTTCACCACAGGTACCAGCTAGCGTTGGCAGGATTTTTGCAGATTATATGAATGGAGATTGAGATGCTAGTTGCCATTAGATGAATTTTTTTCTAGTAAATTACCAGCCTGAAGGTTTTCAAAAAATGGCTTCCAGATTTATTATACCACAAAGGGCCTTTTGTTCAACTTAAACCCTCCCTATTACTTAATTTAATGAAGTAGAATGGCCGGAAATCACATTGCTCTGTGTTCTGGGTGAAAGTCATTTGCTAACTGGATTTTAAAATGATAGTTCAATAACCAAATCCCCACTTCATTATATTTTGTTTCCTTTCCTCAGTAACTCAGCACTTGACTTGGCTTGAATTCTCTGCACTCGGTTATGTAGGCACACTGCTAGTCCGACCTCTGGCTAATATTTAATTGCCCTGATGAAGAGTTGCAGCAGAGATGGAAGTAAAATGGTACCAGTGAACCTGTTTGGAACAGGCTATCAGGGTCGAAGTGAGCACTATCTGTATGTGTGTGTGTGAGCGTTTCTCTGTTGATAATACCAGACAGCAGGCAGGGGGGGATGAGACACATGCCTCCCTAAACTCATTATTGGAATGCCAAGTATGCGGCACACGCTCGGTCTGTATCCATTACTACGGCCTACTCTAGGGCGGAAATAGCTGAAATTCAGGCTGGACATTAGGTTTTTACTACAGAGAGACAGGCAGTGTCCCTCACGACACCACTACTGCAGTCACTTCTCTGCTGGGGGGAAAATCTGAAATGTGAAAAGGACTACACAACTAATTCAGCCTTCTACTTTGAGGTCTTTCCTGTATTAATTAAGGTTCCTTTTTGAAGCAACTTAGTATTTATTTAGGGGTGTTACTTGCCTCGAATCACTTCTCAAGGAAGTCATGGTTACACAAATCGTTAAATTATAAATAACATTTCAATTGCTGTGGAGTATTTATAGAAATTCATAAACAGAAGTAAAAAAAGACAAGGGTTTCCATTCATTGATTAAAATGCTACGCCAATGACAGTGGTTAGAATACAATCACTGTGTGTAATTTAATACATTTACCAGATCAGAAATAGCAAATCTACATGTTCCTGTTGTGTTAGTGCCCACATTGGCACATAAGCAATAATCAACTGCATTTAAAAAAATACCATAATGAAAACAGTCAGAATCTAGTGAAATGTTTAAAAATTTCTAGGCTTCAAGGTTGTTATATACAGGATTAAGATAAGGTTCGGATGAGTAGACATTGCTATGGTAACCTTTTAGAACCTGATTAAAGGCAAATCCACTTTTAGGGGAAGAAATATTTTCCATTTTCATAATTACTACCTGTGCTGTAGCCATATTAACATATATTATGCACATTATATATATATATATATATATATATATATATATATATATATATATATATATATTGGTAGACAATGTAAAATTCCCATATATTATTAATAAAGATTAATTGGTTTGAAGCTTCGATAGGGTTTTGACGAGAAATTTGTAATTAATCACAAGTATTATGAATGTCAGAAATGTTTCCTAACAGCTACTTTCAAATTTAAAAATTGGAGGTCATGTTTTATTGTCAAAGATTAATTGATTGATATTCTGAATGTGTTGATGCAAAGATACAGTTGCTATGCCTGTTGCTAGGCACATGATGAAACCACTTTGCCAGCACATTGTCAATCATCTCACGGTCCTGGGAAAATCCAACCTAAAAATGTTGCTTTGAAAGCAAGAGTGGGGTTGCTAAGGAACCTGGTGTCACAGATTTCTGTTCTGCCAAAAATATTATGCATCACAGGCAAATTGCTAAAAAATGCAAGCAGCAGTCATGGAGAATCAGATCGAGAATCCTACTGAAATGACGTGAATGTTCAGTCTGCACATCAGACTACCAACCACATGGAAAAAGAACCACTATGTCCAATTTTAACATGGATGTGTCTATTCGCCTGTGACCAGTGTGGCTTCGACGGACCAGCTAAATTACAGTGGCAGAAAAATAGACTGCTAGATGTTACATAAGTTTAACATTGTTTGGTCCTTTCCTGTTTATTTTTATACAGAGCGAATGAGGATTTTTGCTTTTCAGATTCTTTGACAAGTGACATAATGTTTCCTAACCTCTTTTATAATGTTTTCAAATATATACATACCGCTTGACTAAATGGCTTATGCAGCTACGCACAGACAACTATGATACTAGTTATCCAAATGATTATAGTTAGTACTGTTACTCTGAAAGACAACACTTTGAAACACTTTTGATTTCACATTGAAATGCACAATCCGTCATTTAGAACGGGTTTAAATCTTATTCAGGAATATGCTTTCGTTTCAAAATTCGGTTACATGGCGACAATGACAACTCTTAAGACACGTAAAAACAGTAAACTCTCCTGTTATTTTAAAGCTTATTTAGCTTGATTCAAAGCGCTGTTGGCTCACTTCCTCGTGCCCGCCCTCATCGTCTGATCAAATGTCAGTCAAACCTTTTCTCCAATAACAACCTGTAAAATTTATTACGTCGCGGGCTTCCTCCAATTGGAGGATGTTGAGACTTTCCGAAGGGAAACTGGGGGCGGGGCTACGCGGAATGAAGGGTAGGCGTAGCTTAGGTGCAGGTAAGACGACCGGGTTTCGATAACGTTGGCTTAGGTTTACGCAATGCTGCTTGGGCATATATAGACTTCCAGGAATTTAAAACGTTTTGGGTTTTCGTTTTGTTTTTTTGGGTGAATACAGCGTGTGTCTACGGTCCCGGGTTATTAAGGTAAGGAGTACTTTGGCAGTTGGCTGTGAATTGTTTTATTTAACCGGCTGTGTATTTCGTTTAGAGGAGAACTAATTAGCAGTATAGCTAGGTTAGCTACCTAGGTATTTATTTCAGCTAACAAAGCAGGGTAAAGTTAAAAGGGTGGTAGTAGAAAGGACCTAGTTAGATATAACATATTAGCTAGCAGTGCGAGTGGACATTTTGTTAGGTAATAGGCTTGGCTACTTGCTATATATCAACTAGGGCAGGCTAGCTGCTCCACTTATAAGTTGGCAGGATGGTATCTGGCTTAACGAAATATTGAAATACTCTAATGTCGTCAGTTAGCTGTTTAGCAGGGTGACTGTAACTAGCGACGACCTGAGCCATTGGTAGGGGAGGATAGCGCGGCTAGCCGGCCAGGGTAACGAGAAAGGCTCATCCGAGATGCCCGTAACATTCCGCATTTCTCTGGATTAGCTTCGTCTAATTTGCTTTCCGTGCACTGTTATGACCGTCGATCTTTTACTTTGGCTCTGTCTAGTTGGAACATGATAAAATGTGGTCCTCTATACCTGGGGCGTAGCGGCATATAACCAGTAGCTAGTTTGGCATGCAAAAAGTGTAACTGGAAATCTCTCGCTGTCAAAATGAACACTTGCGAAGTACACATTTAACGTCATATTTGAGGAATGAGGAAAAAGGATGTGTCAGTATTAAATCTTTTTAGTAGGGTTTTGAATTTCCATCAACGAATTAAGACGCCGCAAGATCGTCTAATGCGAGAAAGACCCATGGTAATTGCCGCCCTACAAAAATCGAGGATAACTTTGGTCTGGGTGATGAAACTGTATTCAAGTGAAATGTAACCTCACAGGCTTATAGTTATTCCTGTTGATTTTTAAAGACTGTTTTCTTTCATTTAGCAGAATTTTGACACTCGAGTTTTACTGCACGAATTCATTGAAAGCTCCTTATTATTGTGATTTATATGCGAACTGTAAGGAATCTTAGTTCTGAAGTGTCACTTTTAACGTAATATTTTTGCATTTCCTTGTGTATTTTATAAGAAATATAGTAAGAGTAAATGTTTCACTTATGTGTAAGGGAAAAAAAGTATTAGGAGGCATTACTTGGTTTTATCTCTTGGTCATGTCAAACCCGACCAAGATTGACATCTATGAAAAGAGATGTGATTACTAATTGTCCTACCAGTTGAGGTCAACCACAGGGGTGACCTGACCTTGACCTGGGGTCAACATTTTTCATTCCCATGATATTATGTTAACAATTTTGGCTGATTTCCTCTGGCTATAGTAATGGCTATGTCGTGTTTTTTGTCTCTGATGTCATCAAGGGTGTGTCATGTGCTGATTACAAAAAAAAGAACGGGGGAGTGGGGTAGTTATTAATAGTGAGTCACTGAAATGGAACGTTATCTTGGATTTTGTGTGCTAAAATTTCCATGGGTGTGATTTGGGCTGAAGAATCATGAATGATTGACATATAACCCTTTAAAAATGTAATATAGATACATGAATTTTTGCAATTGGGGGATGTTTTATTTAAAGTTTTGTAAAAGCTGCTTTGCAAATAAAGGTTTATCTATAAAATGCACTTCGTGGATGTATTATATGAAGCATTTTTGTATATGCTATATCCCTTAACCATTTACTTATTGTGGATATTTCTCTTGTGCCAAAAATAAGTTGCAAAACATGATCTGGATTTAAAATTTTCATTTATTTTTCTGTAACTTTTTTTTTTTTTTTAAATGTAAATAGTCATTTCTCACCCAGTAATAAATGATTGATACATGGTCTTGGCTTTTAGCTGAAAACTTATTCAGTGCTTATATGCTTAAGTGATCCTTTTAGTTGATCTAGAGTAGGGGATCTCAGCCCCTCGCAGTCTTCCACCTAGTCACAGAACACTGGGGATTTTGAGGAAGGGTTTGGTAATTTTCAAAAATAAACTATTTTTCTGATTTTTAATACACCCTGAACTCGTCTGTTCACATCTGAAAAAAATGGAAACGGGCAAACTTACGAAATCGCCCCTCGATCTGCTGGCAATACCCCGCCCCCCCCCCCCCCCCCCCACCCCCCACTCTCTTTCTTAGCGTCTGTGTCTTTAGTGTACATGGTAGACAAGACTGAAATGCCTGTTAGGTTTCTTGGGAGACGGGCAG
>JAAGVU020000039.1:10972776-10991502 GCA_011763525.2 Mormyrus iriodes
ATGAATCGTCATTAATCGGTAGATTACTCAATTATTGATGTAATCGATAGTGACAGCCCTACAATCCTTATGTTATTGGCTTAATGATACTGGAAGACTTGAGTTTGTGCTTGCAGTTGAGTTGTAGTTTAACTGTGTATTTATTCTTGGTATTTTATAGTGTGGAATTCATTAGCGTGGTGTAATGAAGTTTCTACTTGTGAATTTAACCACTCACCACCTTGAAAGGAATCTGATCATTAGTAGCAGTGTTCTGTATCTGTATTCCTAAATGAAATGCATGCAGGTGCACATCCTCTCTCACATACAACACTCCACATGTCACTTGGACATCATCAGTCTGTGTGGTGATACAAGAGCCTGCCGGGGGAAACTGAGTCATACTTTATTCATGCTCAAATCATCGCTTCCTGTCGAGCAAAGGTAACAGTGGTGATGAATTGTATGCCCTGGGGTGTCTGCAGTTTGAAACGGGAACCCACTGTAGTTGTAGCTGACTATCAAGGTCCGTCTTACACAGGAGGCTCATATGCAGGGCAGGCAGTGAGATAGATGGAATAACCCTATATGACGAGCCAAAAATGTTTCTCACCTACTCAGGAGAACGAGTGATCAAATTATACAATAACTGTGATATTTCAGTAATCTGTGTTGTGAAAGCTATTTCGGTCAGTGGGGGTGGTGGCGAACGTAACAAATCCTTTTTTTTTTCTTTTAAAGGTCAGTGAAACAAATTTACATTTCCACTGAAGTGCTTGTTTAATTTCTGTTAATGTTTGCACAATACAGACCTGGTTAGTCATCTGTGCACTTTCATGAGAGACTGATTAAAGACCTGTAAATGAGGGCTGCTTTTAGAGCATTAAAGGGTTTCACCTGCATTCAGGAAACACACTTAGCACTGTATTGTATTGCTGCCACGATCTGTGTCAGGTGGGGCAAAAATGTAACTGGCATGCTCTCATCACTGTTTTGCTGTAGGGGTTTGAAGGTAGCCCAGAAGTAATGGAGAGCACATGCAGATATACTTTGAACGTTAAAAAATATGTCGGATCTTGAAACTTATGCAGAATTCAAGAAAATTCCCTGATTGAATACTTGGTCATCATGTTTGCTGTAGTGCAGTTGGTGTTACAAGAGACCACTTTCACAATGTTTTCAGCTTTACTCTGGTCTTTACAATAAGTGGTATGTGTGTGCGTGCATTCGTGCATTTGCACCACTAGCCACTTCCCTGTTTAGCTGTATTGCAGTATCTAATGGTGCAACTAATTCATTTAATTATCACAAATGTAGTTTTAAATTTACAACGGTAAACCATTAAAGTTAAGGATACAAATATTAATGCACGAGAGACAAGCCTTTAGAAGAGCAGTGTTTAAGGTCAGAAAAATGTATGTTTGCATTTTTTCATTAATGTTTAACTTATTTCTGCATTTAACTAGAATTAGTAAATGTTTATACATAATCATCCCTTTCTTAAACCACTGAGGAATTTAACGTGCAATGAATTTTTGTGAAGTGCTTTTAGCTGTTTTTTTTAGATTTCTTTTATGAGTAATGGAGGCCTTCCAGGATAAGGCTTACAATGCATTTTAATGTTTAGTGCCCTCTGCTTTTATAATTTTATGTGGTGTTGGCTCTGGGGACCTTTTCTGTACATTAATGCATGATTTGTTTAAAAGACACACACAAATCTACATGTATTTGTGCTGTAAAAGGGTCAAATTTGATCCTTTTTAATTGGGTTTTTTGTTTTCAAGGTAACACAAATTACGCAGTAGTTTAACTGAATTGACCATTAATTGAAATGAGTCACTGGTGCTGTAGATAAAAAAATGTTAAATGAATATAAAATTAAGCTTACTATTATTCCAGCTATTGTGCATTCATGTATTGATGCTTATATGAAACCATGTCCTTTGATCCTGTAACTGTCACCTGTTCAGCCATAAATTTCAGTTTAACTTCTAATTTCGAAGTAACATTTCCCTTTCCAAAAAAGGAATATGTTCACACATGTAGCTTCTTTTGCTATTTTTTCCTTTTGCCTTTTTTTACTGCCTAATATCACATGAGATATGCAAATGGCCTCCCAAAATTATACTCCTCTCATGACCATTGTCGCAGCCAGCTTACTTTGCTTTCTTGTGCCTAATGTATGTTTTTGTGAATACTGAAACTCCCCATTTCACTTCCTGTCAAAACTCATGTAACATGTTTCACACCCACGTAGACCCAAACATACTCCTATTTTGTAGCTGATGCAAGTTTGCACACATGCAGAATTGTTTGCAAAAAAATAGTTGCAATGGTGCTTAGCTCAGTTAGCATATTGACATGAATTTACAATGACGTGTGCGTATATACGGCTGAATGACTTTAAAATATCTAATCGCAATTTTTCTGATAGATATCGCAATTATGATTTGATTTGAGATTTTTTTTTTTTAAAATAAAGCTTCAGTTCAATATTCAGTGTGTAATAGATTTTAAAAGTATGACGTAGCATTGCCACATGAAATACCATCAAAATATTAACTGGTGTGTATTCTAATGCAAGGTACGTGAACTTAAAGATATGAATTGTCTCCAACATTTTATTACTTTTTATAAATTAGCAGAGAAAAAACACAAAATGATTATCCCAAAAGCTGTAACTTAAGTTTAATAAAGTAATAAAAATAAAAATATTGCAGTAACAAACCAAAAACGCTAACGCTGCTTGGACCCCTAATGATCGGAACCTCAACAATCTGGTAGGTAGGTAATTCATTTATAGCTCAGTAGCAGAATCAATACTTTTTTTTGCGCCGCAAATGTAACATTTTTTTTGGATTTCATGTGATTTGCTTTTGTAAACATGCGCAGTCGTCTTGGGCCCCTTCTGTTTGGTGAGCATGACTGACATGAGAGGAGCACAGCATTTCTGATTGGTTAGAATGACTGTTACACAAGGAGGACTCCATGAATTTGTAAAATTTATTCTCACGACAGTTTTAAACTCCAGGTCAGACGTTCTGTATAATGCATCTCCTGAATTGCGTCGTTTCAAATCACGATTTCGATTTGAAAACGATAAAATCGTTCAGCCTTATGTGTTTTTACTTCTGACTGACTGTTTTCCAAGCATCCATTTTCAATAACTGCTTATCTAAACTGATTGTTGTGTTTGGCTGCTTGGTTTTGGAAGCATGAACAAAGTATGGAGGTCAGAAGATTATCCAGAGGGCGCTTGGGAGTTGCCAACATACCTGAACTGCCTCATTGTTCAGTAGCAAATTTCAGCCAAAATTCTTGAATACTTGGGGTATGAGAGAGAACTGTTAGGTGGAAACCAACTGAAACTAAAACCCTGCTGTGTTACACACTTTATTTGTTCTTCTCTATGTACATTGTGGCTTTTTCACATGGTTAAGATATGCGAGTTGCGAGCAGATTTTTTTGATGCTGTTTGGATATTTCGCTTATTTTGGTCTCATCTGAAAAAGTCCTTTTTCAAAATGAATTTTATTTTTCAAAATTTAATAGTACTAATGCATTCTGCATATCATGATTTGTGTAACATAAGAAATTAACATTCTAGTTTCTTGAATGCACTACCATTGTAGACAATTGGGTGCATGATTAAGAAAAAGGTAAACTTCCTGTCTCTAACAACTAATTTGATTTATTGCTCTTCATATATTGTAGTACCAAAGAGAGTGTGGTGGTAGTGATACACCTGCTGACGGGAGTAGATATGGGGGAAAATCGTTTGGCAAGGGAAAGACCAACCGCAGTAATTCTTTTGAAACTGATAATGCTGTCTGTGGCCATGCAGTATTGAATGAAAATATGGGGGGTGATTATCTGAAATCGATCCAGTTGATATGCTGGTATCCAAGAGGTATAGAAGTTTAAATGGCCATGTCAGTATTTATTTTTTTTTATGTCAAAAAATTAAATTATAGAAATTTGAGGATATAATACATTGTGCACACAGACCTGTAAGAAATTTCAGCATGCTTTTACCAGGGGCTTATGTTTTCCCAAGTCTACCTTAGGGGCTGTATTCATGTACAGTTTGAAAAGGATTATTTTTACATACCCCACAGGCTATTGCTTCTCCACTCCGCTCCATACTCATTCATGAACAATTATCTAAAAGTCTGCAAACCAAGAGGAAAAAAAAGACCTCGATTTACGTTACTGTAAGGTCTGTCTCTTCAATCTCGAATCGACTTCTATGCCACCCAGTACGCGGAGTGCTTGATAACTCATCAGAAGCAGGTAGCCTTGGAAGGGATTCGTAGACTGTGAATATTCAGGCTATGCATATGGTACCATTATTTCTCTATGGATACCATCTTTGTAAGGAGAGCAAATTCATTAAGATTTGCATAATGAACAGTGATTGCAAAAATGACAAAAAAAAATGGGAGATCTTGATGTTCTTATTTTCTGCATATATTACATGAGTTCAGCAATAGTATCAAGTATTAGTATCTGATATCTTTATTTGTATTAAAAATAGAAAGGTGTACCCGACATCATTGCGTTCTTCATTATGACTTCCTTAGCATCCTTTAATGTTGTACCTGTGCTTTGGTTTTTGCATGGCTGGGGCTCTGTAAATAAACCCAGTTTGATTGTTTGTGATTCAAGCTCATGTTATTTAATCAGCTCCGTGTGTCACATTACAAAATCATTGCTGCATTGCTTCATTATATGTGCTTAATGAACTGATTATGCAAAATAAAGTTGCATTATCGACAGGTCCATCGCGCCACTTTGTCAGTGCCCCGGATCCCAGGGTATCACTTATCATTTTTCACAGACTTGCAGCAGTGTGGGTCATGGTTTGTAACTTGCTGTTAAAGTAGCTTTGCTTCACATCTTTAGTTTAGACTAGGGTTAGTAATCTCTTTAGTCACTCTGCTGTTGCAGTGATGCCGTTTGTTTGTGGTCGGCTGAGGAAAGACTCAACACTACTGGCTGCGTGCCAGAAACAGGTGAATGGGGCTGTGTTTTATGCTGGTGGGGAGACTCTAGACTCAGTGGGAACTTCACATGTGACACTTCAGCAGAAGTCCTTTTGAAATTTAGCTTTGGATTTCAAAGTAGCTTAACCGTGACATTCCCCCCAGGACTTTTTACAGCGCTGCATTTCATCAGCCCACAATCCATCCGTTCACCCTATATGCTTCTAGAGTGCGATGGCTGCAATGGGCAGTGCTGGATCATAAGTGGATGGTTTGTATCAGGAGATTCTTTCCCGTTGTTTGAATAGCTTTTCTTAAAGGGCCGGGAGACGGAAAACAAGTGGAAAAATCTGTGTATTCTGTCGTCTTGTGCAAAATATGTATTTTTTTTTTTCATTTATTAAACCTGGCAAGGCAGGAGTGGATCAGGTCATATGTGGGGTCAGTATCATCTGAGGTGTAACTATATATGTGACAAATTAAATTACTGCTGTAATGTACCATTGCCAAAAGGCATTTCCATCTCGTTTAAATGTCTGATTCAAAAGTCATTGCTGGCAAAATTTTGAGACCCATATAAAAGCAGTATAAAATTATAGCCAGATTTATAAATGAAGCTGGTAATCATGGAGTCTGGGTTCTGAGAGACATGTCAGTTTTTAATTGTGTAAGGGGCCCGCACTATGCCCACCCAGCTCACGCACAGAGGGCTTGAGAGGCCAACCCAGCCATTAGCCGGAGAAGCAGATTTTCCGCTGAATGGAAATGGAGCATGCAAGTGCGGTCCCTGCTGGGCCCGTCTGTGGGCCCCGTGCAGGCTGCGGCTTGGACCAGGCCCCACCTGGCAGAACCCCATGCTTTCCTGCGACACCGCTCTCTGCAAATTCTGTCTGCTGATGGCCAAAACATTTTGCCTGCACTCCTCATTCGTGCACCTTAGGTTGGCTTTGAGAATGTTTGCCATGTATCTCTGTATTTACCATGCCTCTGTATTGAGGGTCATTGACCATCTTTTAAACTGTAGGCTTATTATACATTTTCAGTCATGAATCATCTCATCTATTGCTGAGCTTCAGATTGCAGCTGAACATCAGAACTATACTCATTGGTCACTTCATCAGGTACACCTGCTCTTTAACACAATTGGTACATTTTGTGGCTGCAACTGAATACATATAGCCCACAGCCAAGGTCAAGAAGTTCAGTAACTTTGTAACTGAGCATTAGACTGACTAAGAAATATGGTCTAAGTGATGTTAAATGGGGTGGAATTGTCAGTGTAATATGCAGAGGTTTCAGCATCTCAGAAAAGCCACCCTTCTGGGGTTATAGAGAGTGGTGCAATAAACAAATATCCATTTGGTAACAGTTATGTTGCCAAAAACAATTTGTTAATAATAGCGATCAGAGGAGAATGGCCAAACTCAATAAAGCTAACAGGCCACAAATGTAATAACTGCTCAGTACAACATTTATGTATAGAAAGGTATCCATGAACTCATCAACCCTAGAAATGGTTCTGGAGACAAAAGGGGACCTACTTGGGGATAACCAATCAAGTGCCTGCTAAGAAGAGTTGCAAACTGGTGGAAAATTTCCAGAAACTTTCCATCCTATGGGAAGTTAAGCTGGGGAATTTTGGAAATATTTCAAGTTGGAAACTTTCCATGGGAATTAATGGGACAGCTCTTTCCCATCTTAGATGATTTTGTGGCATCTAAGCTGAAGGCTACCGCTCAGTTTTTTTTGCCACTCATTGGGTGCGAGTGCACTGACTTCCGCCTGCTGTGATGTGATCTGCATACCCTTAGTGGTAGGAGGAGAGTAAGAACATCAGATAAGAGGGTGATGATCTGGAAGTATTTTACACTGGAAACAACTAGTAGAACAACGATTTGCAATCTTTGTAAAAACAAAGTTTTGAGAGGTGCAAGTAGCGTTAAGTGGAAAATCTCACTAAAAGTGCACACAATTGTGCGAGATGATACGAGTCATATGAAAAAAGCAATGGATGATTTGGGAGTCGCTAGCTTGGGCTGTTTGGCGCGCTTGCTACAGCTTGTGATACACGAGGGGCTGCGATCACTGAAGTGTAAGTGACACTGTTGCCAGTGAGAGATTATTGTGGGGCATTTTAAGCATTTGTCACTTGTATATACTCTTGGAAGATATTCAGTTTGAATTACAAATGCCTCAGAACCATATAAAACTATGTACAAACTATATGGAGGAGTACATTATGTATGTTTCTAGTAGCTTAATTAACAAAGCTTTTATTGGCATTTTTCTCATTTGTATTTACCAGTTTTAAAAAGAGAGCTCTGGTATCAGATCGGCACTCATATCGGCACTCATACCCTCTATTCAGGTATTGGGTTCATATCGGCACTGGAAAAAGTTGGATCGGTGCACCTCTAGGCCAAAACATGGAGTTAAGGGTAAAGGAAAAGTACAAATGCTTTATTTAAAAAAATATATCAAGAGAAATATAAGTCACAATTGCAATCTTCACACATTTTGGAGAATCTCTAAAGTCGCAAAGAGACATAGTAACAAAGATCTGCTGTTTCCGCTATATTTAGCCTGTTAGGTATTGTACTGTTGATGGTTACTTTCATATTTAACGCTATTCTGGTGTTTTGAATCCTTGGCGATTTAAATTCACCGGGGGTCTCGGCTAATTTTAGCACCACAATATGCTGTTTTAGCCTAGTACTGCCCAAGCCTAACAACAATTTAAAAGCTGTTCATTAAAGTTTACCCGTTTCCCTACATTGCTTGTATATGTGCTGTTTGCAATACATCTGCCCTCTGCTGGTCCGGTGGAATATCATTGCTGTGCCCAATGTCTGTGTCCTCTGACAAATCTATATACACGATGTGTGCACAGAACCATGCATGGACCGTATCGGCATGTGGGAAAGTACGAACTGGTCTTAACACATCAACATTAATGTTGCTAGGTAGTGATGTCATTATATACACTTTACACAGAAAATCGCAAAAATGCAACCAGTCGTTGACCAAATTCATCAACTATTTTCATTACCAATTATTATCATCATTGATTAGTTTTTTCAGCCCTTGTTTGAAGGCTTTTCTGCTTCTTGATGCTGTGCGTTATTGAAGCCTGTGATTAGAAAGCTGCTCACGCTGGCCAATTACTTTGTTTCATTATTCAGGCCTGAAATGCAGATCAGGCTTGTTTCACTGGCCAGCAGGGCCAGGAATAAGAGCTGGCCTTGGCAGCTCTCTCCTCCTTGCTCTCGCTTGTTGTCCTGAGCATATTGCAGAGGCTTTGCCTTGGCCATGAATAAGGCGTGACTCAGCCTCCATGCCCAGCACAACTATGGGGGGCTTTCTGTCGCCCCCGCCCCCACCCCTGGTGAGTCCTACGTCCACCGGACGCAACCTTCCGAGGTTCCGGGCCACTCCCGTCCACGGGTGTGATCGCTTGGTTTGCTGGACCCTGCTGACGCTTGTACTGTGTGGGCCTGTAGATCGGGCTGAGAGGAGAGGAACGGAGCATGCTTTTGTGCTTTTGTGCTTTTGTGACTGTCAAGCTTTGGGAGGCTTCCCGTCTTAATAATGGCTGCTGTGGCTTAGACATGATGTCAGGGTACAAATCTGAACCATTGAACCTCTGTCAGACAGGTCCTCGTGGTGACCTCCTAGTTCCGTGTACAGGACTTCACTTTTGTGTCATGTTGACAGGTGTACTGCTAGCTATTTCTTTATGGCTAATCTTCTGTGTAAGATGTTTCATGCCTTGTGTTTGTCGTTAATGTGGAGTAAAAAGCACACTTTCCACAAGCATAGTGAAACTGTGTTCCATGTATCCTAAGCCTGAGGCTGCTGGAGATGTACATGTATCCATGTACAGCTTGTGTTTTGTCCGATTTTAATTTCAGGAGAGTAGGCACAGTATAATGTATGTGACCTTTGACCTAGGGGAATGTTTCACTTCTGTCATACTTCGTTGTCATTCATTTCATATAGGTGTATGTGATTTTATTTTTTTTTTGTGCACGGTTTTTGCTGTGCAAGAACAACGCTGAATGGGTTAGAAGTGGATTATAATGGGTTTGGCTTAAAAGAAGAAAAGCTGACCTGTGCTAGTAAGTATTTGTTGTTAGGTACAATATTAGGAGTTCAGGACGACGTAATTGAAACTGTGTTCCAAGGTCCTGTGGGACAAGTGTGCCCTGAAGAGAGGTAATTGGTTGAACTTGTCCTTGATACAAAATTTTCACTGAAAACAGAGAGGAAATTCTATGACCACAGCTCTTCCAGACATTTGCTCAGGGATGTTGTAGTGGCAGGGCAAAGGTGGTTTCTGAGGTGTAGGGCAGGGAGGAGACGTTCCTGTCCTATCACACTTGATCGCTCTTTAGATAGTAATAGAAACTGACTCTTGTGGTTTTCCTTGGTGAGCTTTCGCAATGGGAGAGGAAAAGGTTTCTTGCTAAACCTCTTCAGTGAAACTTGCCATTGCGCAGCTTCCCGGAGACTTTCACGCGGCCCAGATTGCCACACTGCTCTATCTGTCTGCCCACCTGCCTGCTGTCTCCCTTTTGAGGTACTGAAATTTTCTGTTGCCCTCTTCTAAATGGAGGACATTTAAAACATTACAGTGAACTAAGGCCCACCTGCATGCAGCCAGAATGTGAAGAGATGTAACATCTACGTGGGTCTGTGTTTACATGCCTGTCAAAGTGAGGCCGGTGCTTCAAGCGACAGCCGGTGGTCTTGGAAGTGACTGGAAGCCATGTTATGAGCAGGAACAAGCGTGCTGTAGCATTCAGTGGCCTGTGTAAGCTGATGCTGTGATGTAGCGGTGTAGACATGTGGCCGGGGGGTCTCCATCTCAGTGGAGGGCTCAGCGTCACAGACTGGTGCCTCTCTGTTCCTTTTGTCCTTGGAAGCGTCTGCAGTCACCTGATCTGCTTCCCTGATGGCACCGCATTGTCGAGTATGCAGCCTGCCTGCCATGGAAGCACTTTTTTGTTGCCCCTTTCCTGAAATGCCCAGGGGGGCAGGGGAGTGGGAGTCTCTTGTCTGAGTGTGTAGGAGATGAAGGGGACCGGTGCACATGGGTAGAGGTTTCCGGATGGTTGCAGGCGTAGGATGTCATTTTCGTTCCATCGCTTTTTTTTCTCCTCTTAGTCCGAAAACGAGGTTAGCTTGCAGCCTTAGTGGCCTGTAGGTAATTGGTGCAGAGACAGTGTTCTCTGGTGACGCACTGGGCTGGAGCAGCCGTCCGTTTGAATCTTTTCATTCATCAGCTTGCTGTCAGAGGACCCCGGCTGTCACAGTGACTGCCAGCTGGGCAGGATTCTCAACTTACTGCTCCGTGTGTGTTGGTATTGCTATCTTTCTGGTGAGAGCTTGTGAGTAAAGCAGCCCTCCTCATATCTAACCAGTGATGAGGGACAGCTCAAAGGTATATGTATTTATATGTGTTTATCTGAGCTTATCTTCCTCAAGTTATGTACTTTGGTACATTACTGTGAGATGTACCCAGTGATTGGTAATGAAATTAGTGACAGTGGTTGAAATTTAAGGCAAGATTAGTTGGACAGTACGTAATGAATAGAATCAAAAAAGCCTCATACGTATAGGCTTTGCTGTGTTTGTGGTTGTAATGTGGTGATGATTTTAGCTGTCTGTGTGTAGTAAATGTGAGCTTGATGTTCTTTTTTGGAGCCCTGCAGCTTAAGTGGGAGTCTGAGTGCTTTGCACTGACGCTCGGGCTGAGAGTGAGATGGGGAGAGGGCTTCCATAAAGCTGCCGGCTAGCGCCTCTTTCTTTACAGCCTTTGCTCACTTTTTCCTGGCAGGAGTCTCCTGCCTCAGTGCTGGAAAATGGGACCAATCCCCCAGGCAGGCCTATCAGCGGCATGCTGTGGAAATGGCCGCCGGCGAAATGCTGTCCTTGGTTATAGTCCGAACTCGGGGAGACGCGGTGGAACCGCAGCCTGGGGGGGGGTTCCAGAAGGACGTTTTAGGCGCTGGCAGCAGTGAACTGCTGCCTCGGCATCGATAGTGACAGAGGGCCATGTGACCCAGTCTCCCTTTTGGGGCTTGTTTCCGCTTTGTATGACTGAGCACTTTCTCCGGGTCTCCCCTGTTACTTTTCTGTGTCGGCAGGCGGTGGCGGGGGGGGCTTCCGGAGGGGAAATCGGTAGGCTGCTGCCGTGGCAACTTTGTAAATGTTGGGTTCTAAACTCCTGACCCCCTCTGCTCTGGGTGGGAAGGTGCAGCTTCGTGTGCTCAACCCCCCCCCCCGCCTCCAATTTGCCCTGCCATCTGGGGCCCAGCCTGACTCTCTATCATAGCAGGATGCCCTGGAGCGGCCCCTCGCACTCTCAGCCATCTGTAATGCGTCATTATTCATACTGGCACTGACCTGCGTGAGAGCTGCTGTGCTGTGTCACACTCTGGATTTTTTGTGTGTGTGTGGGCATGCTCGTGCACTGCTGTGAATGAAATCCACACACGTGGCCCAGTGTTCCTGCTGTTTCTCCCGGAACATGTTTTCAATGCTGCCTTCAAGTGAGGAACAGGGAGCAGGTTCAGTGTTCCTGGAACAATTGAGGATCTTTATGGATCTTTATCCAGGTTCCACCGGTGACATGACGAATCTATCGGCCACGATGGAAGGCAGGTAGTTTCAGAGGGCAAGATTCCACTCAGTTTAGCCTGGGAAGGGTATGTGTGTGGCAGACCAGGAAATGAAAGCTCTTCGCTGTCTTGCTGTTTTTACCTTCTAAGTTACTACTTTTGCATTTTAGCATCTGTGCTGTTTGGAATATGCTGCCATAGATCGCAGGCAGCTGGTATTGAGGCATATGCGTGTTAAAGGAATCCGGCAGTGAGTAAATGGAAAGAGGAAGAGCAGTGGGACGGAAGGGTTGCAGCAGCGCTATTGATAGGACTCTGGGAGGGGATCCTGAGTGCCCTGTCGGTGGGGGAGCAGGGCCTCCCCCATCCTGGTGCCTGACCGATCCCTGAATAGTAACCTGACCCACATGGGAATTGTGGAGCCGCAGGCAGCCTGTTGAACTGGGAAGAGGGTACTCCTCAGCCTCTGTTAGAGGGCAGCGTTGTTTCCCAGTTAGTGTGCATCCGTCCACTGCTTAGCCACTTGACACCTTCGCCTCGGTGTCCTGCTCCCAGGCCCCTGCCTCTGGATACGCAGGCATCTGTCCCTCTCCGCCTTCAACTTGGCAACCAATCTTCCACCACTGACCTGGCTTTTCTAGCCCTGGTCTTCAGGAATCCCTCTTCATATTATTTGAATACTTTTAATGTTTTCCATTGAGAGTATCCTGCATTTTTCTGTCTATTTATATCCTGATTGAATCAGTGTAGCTGAGGAAGAGACTGCTTCCTGTCAGAGAGGGAATGTGCCTGACTGCGGTAAAGATGCCCCCCACATGCAGAGTCTGACCCGACTGTGCACTGTGGTTTGTGGTACCTTTTGGTGGTAGCCATGACAGTGTGCAGTTTCGGGAGTTGCATGAAGGACTGGGATTAGGACCACTTGCTGTGCTCGTTACTTTGGAGTTCCCGGTAGCTGGCATGGATTTTTTGCCGTGATGGATGGTAGCATTCCTGACGTTGCAGTGTGTGTGTTTCTGGGCAGGTGGATGTGGCAGCCTGTGTGCTGTGGGGCTGTCTGTGCTGGCTGCCTGTCTCTCCTACCATCCATACGGAGCTGTGATCTCATGGCCCCATATGCAGTGACTGTGGGAGGAATCCCTGCAGCTGCTGAGAACCTGCCTCTAGCTTGTCCTCCTGATGCTCAAGGCTGCAGCTGCCTAATAAAAGCATGAAATGTATGCAGCCCACATCCTTAGTCTGTTTTTGCTTTCTGTTCAGCATGACTTTCTGTTCAGCGTGGCTTTCTGTTAACGTCAGGAGGTTCTCTGTACCTGTCGCATATTGCTTTTTTACACGCCTTTGCAGAAGCAGAGTGGTTACAGAGTCGATAATGTTTATACAACACCTGGGTGACTTTGCTTGCTAGCTGCAGTGCTCTGTGTAGAAGACTGCACGATTGCGGCTGTTTTTGTTTTGTTTACCTTTCTCACAGTTGTTCCATAATGTCTTATAAAATGCATTAGTGACTGAGGTGAAATGATTTTTTTTCAGTAAAAGCGGCACCGTGTTGAATTGTATGTGCATTGCGTTTTTTTTTTCCAATCACTGCGGTTGTTAAGCTGTCTTATTAGCTTGGGGATCCAGCATAGCCTGATGGCTCTTCATATGAAGGACTGTCACTGACTTGTGGTAGTGTTGAGTGAGCGGGATGGGGCAGCAGGACGCGGTATGTCATCTGCCAGCTCGCCTTTAACATGGGCCTCTCTCCCCTTTCCTTTCAGCGTCTCCCCCATAATCTGGTTACCTTCTCCTGGCCTCTCTAATTGCATTTCCTAGCCAGTCGGATGAAAGTAATTCCTTTCAAGTGGAGCATTTTTGGTTTTGGGATCTCTGTGTGCTGACAGCGCGCAGACCCGCTCTAATTGGCTGAGGATTCGGCACCTACCATATTGCTTGGCGGACTGACCAGACTTGCTGGCGCTAATGTCTTGCTTTGGTTTTGCCTCTGATGGCAGTTTCAGTCTCTCTTACTGCACTTTGTGCCCTGATGGCACACTGATAACGGGGAAGTTTGACAGTCGCTGTGGTTTCATTCACAGCTCACAGCATGTACTTTGTGAATCCTTATGTGTCATTTCTCTCCCATGCTTCGGTTGGGTGAATTTGATCAAAGAGCACAGACTGGCAGGGTGCTGGGCGGCGCTCAGCTTTTAAAAATGTAGTTGTGTATCACTCTGTCTTTTTATAAAAGTCTCTTCACATCACTGCCTTTCTTGTTGTTTGTCAGTCTCTTATAGGGAATATTATTCATATCCAGAGCAGGTACTGTTAAGTTGTCTTAGTCTGCTGTAACCGGAGATGTTGTCTGTCTTGTTTGGGTTCCTGCAGCAGGTCCACGGTTGTGTGCTCCTACACACGCACACATGTACACAAACACGCAGGCAGGCAGATTTCTGTGAATGTCAGTGGCGCGCTATGCATAAGGCTGTAAAACTGTATAGCCATTTTATATATTATATCCACACATTCAGCATTCAGACTGGAAAAAGAGAACTGCTAGTTTCCAGTGAGAATCACTGAGTAATTGGACATAGAGCTTGGTAGAGTATAGCTAGCCAAAGACCCTGGGCTCACGTACTGAGTTACTTAACATGGGTCTGGGGTCAGGCCCCAGGTCCCACGCCCTCCCCTGCCTGAGGCAAGCCGGCCTGACACATCGTTCAGTCCTCTGGGCTCCTGCTCCTTTTGTGTCCTGTGAATTCCAGCGATCCACAAGCGCCCGCAGCGTGAGGCAGATGGTCTGTTTAATCTGGAATTGTAAGGAGCAGAGCAAACGCCTCCCCCAGCCTGCTGCTATGGTCATCGTTGGGCAGAGACACTCTCTGACCTAGATAGAGGAGCCACGGCATCTCAGTACCCTGCCTGCGAGTGGTACAGGTTGCTCCCTCCGTCATCGTGTGCAAGAGGCCACATTGACATGTATGTGCATGGAGATGGAGGGCTGGGAAATGGGGGTGAGTGAACACGGTGGATGGGGTTAGGAGTTTGGATAACCAATGGTCAGCTGGGCTGTTTATGTCCACTGCTTTAAGACTAGCGTTGCAAAGGGATTGAAATTTTCCAGTAAATTTCCGAAGACTTTCCATGGGAAGTTAAGCTGGGGAGTTTTGGAAATATTCAGCTCGACGTCAAACAGGCATATGCAAACTTTGATGAATAAATACTGTGAAAATATCAAATAAATGACTTCCTAATGAATAGAATGCTGTGTTTTGTTATTTATAGGCTATAACTGGTGTTTTCTGTATAATAAGCTGAATCTCTGCGTGAGCTGTCAGATACGGCAAAGAAAACAAACTTTATGAATAATGCAACATAGAATACGACTTATAAGCAGTGCGTTTTTAATGAAGATGCTTATTTTGGGGTGTTTTTATGCACACAGCTACTCACAAGCACTTGGTTACACAGTGATACCATGATTAGTGCTGTCAAGTTTGGCATGTTGCGATTCTGATGGTATGTGTATGATTTCTATGCAGCAAAGGGTTCGTTATTATTAAGTTACTGTTTTTAAACTCAATCAACAGTGTGCAAAGGTTCAGTTGTCAATGAAATGGTGTTGGCTTACTTAAATTTAGCATATCTGATTTACTGGCTAGCTAGCTACTGTATAAACACATTTTGATTTAGTATTTGTTAGTTAAACTATAATACCACAGATCGAATATGTCTGACCCAGTAATATCATCAAGACTTACTTGACTGGATGTAGTCCTGGGTTCAAATGCAGTCGTGTGGCTTCAATAGTCCTGCTATAGTGTGCAGGATTCTTGATATCTGCGCATGTAATGGAGAAATGCATAGTGCAGGGTAGAAATTCAACTGAATTTGCACTAAATTTGGTTTTAACCAAGATGCAAGATGAAAGAAAAAAACAACTACATTCAAGTTCCCGGATATAGGATATCCTACAATTTACCAAATTTCCAGTGTATTCCCATTAATTCCTATGGAAAATTTCCAACTTAGAAAATTTGCAATTTGACCTCCATGTGGTGTGACTTGTGGCATCCGTAACTCTTGCCTGGAGTTAAAGCCGGACTGCTTTTCCCAAGGGAATGAAAGGCAGGTGCTAAGAGGCACAACTGCCTTTACAGGTTCATTATGCGCGCAGCACACATGGGTCTGCTTGTCCTTGGTGGACGCATTCCATAACACGTCAGCCAGGATCAGGAAGCACGGAAGGTGTCTGTCAGGGTATCAGCCAGCTTAGCTCGTCTGTCAATCCAAAACCCTCAGATCTGCGAGTAGCACAGCAGGCATGCATGAGGCATTTTCTAATCTGCGTTATCACCTGCTATTGTCTGTAAATGGGACGCGGCCTTATGGCTCTGTGACGTGGAGGCTTAGCCACTGTGTGTGTCTTTCCCGTCAAGGGGCTCAGCCATGAACAAGCTGCGGCAGAGCTTTCGGCGCAAGAAGGACGTGTACGTGCCTGAATCGAGCCGGCCGCACCAGTGGCAGACGGATGAAGAGGCCGTGCGCAGCGGGAAGTGCAACTTCGCTGTCAAGGTGACAGAGGGGCACACGCTTGTAGTCGCCACTATCGACCGTAAACAGCCCTGTTTCCCAAACAGGTCACGTGATGGAGGTGGACCTTTGCAGTGCTCTCACTCTCACTTACATACACAGGATCTGCTGTTGGGGCAGGAATCCCCCCCCAACTAAACAGTGGTAGTAATAATAATATAAATTTCAAGAACAACACCCCCCCCTCCCCCCCAGAAAAGAGCCACTGCTTAATCACCTCTGAGTGGCCTCCCCTTAGCTGGTGCTGAACGACCTAGCGACCTGCAGGTCTGATTGAATGGCCCAATTTTAGCGACGTGCTAGCTTACGCCTAACAGTGCTGCAGTCATTTTGCCTCTTTGGGTCTGTATTTTAAAGTGAGCACCACTGCATTTCAGAGGCCTCAGAGTGTGCGAGTCTCGCACTCAAATACTCCACATCTTACCTCTGCAGAAGTAGTTTGATTTCTGGGATTGTGTTATTTTTAAACTTAATGAATGCCACCAGGAAGCAACATGTTCTGATTTACATCATGCATGTCCCATGTGCCATTTTCAGTAATGATTTGTAAGCAACTGCTACAAAATTTAACTGGGCCCTTTTGACTGTAATCAGACACATCTGCCCAGCCTGGTCCTCTGGGACCCCCAGACAGTCCACGTTTTTGCTCCATCCCAGCTCCCTACAATGGGGGTGAGAAGGAGCAAAAATGTAGACTATTTGGCAGGGAGCCAGGAGGGAGCAGAAACATGGGGCTCCCGAGGACCTGGTTGGGAAACACTGGTCTAGGCGTCTAGGCCTCAGAATGTGTCTGTGGACTCAGTGGACTGGAGATCTGCCATAACAGGGTCTTGAGGATTGACAGGACCATTGGAAAGCAGTCTCTGCAGAGTCTGACAGGAAAGGGCTAGGACTTCCTGTCCTGCCATCCACACAATGGGCTCTGGGAGGATGGACGCATGAGCTCGCACTGGCCCCAGGCAGCAGTGTCGGGGTTCCGTGGGGAGAAGGGGGGCAGGGTGGGTTGACCATTCTGATGCCTGTGTGCCCCCCATAGTACTTGGGCCATGTGGAGGTGGAGGAGTCCCGTGGAATGCACATCTGCGAGGATGCTGTGAAGAGACTGAAGATGGTATGTGATCAAGGCACCTTCGGGTCCCAGTCATGAGTGGGGCCACCTATGGGCAATTCTGAGCGTGCGTATGAGCGAGCGCATGAGTGTATCTGGTCTTTGTTGTCCCTTCTTTTGCCCTTCTCTTTTTTTTGCTTTTTCTTTCCCTATTTGTTTCCTTTCTCAAAACGGTGCAGTGTGTATTCTCTGTCGCGGGGCCTTCCCTGGGACAGTCCTTTCTTTGGCATTGTATCACAGCATCTCTACCCCCTATGACGCTGTCTGGTGGACAGCCTTAAAGGTGAAAGTACAGGATACAATAAAATGGAGACAAGAAGGCCATTATGTCGTACTTGATAAGTGTACTTTTTGTGGGCTTTTATGGGTTTGGGCTTAGGGCAGTGCATATGTGTATATTTATTATGCAGAAATCTACCACTGCTTCCTTAACGTAAGAGTAAGCAAGATGAGTGTTAGAACTGCAGCGCAGGGCTTCCCTATGCCCAGCCCAATTCTGAGCAGGCAGCTGTTGGCCACGCCGCCAGAGGTCCTAATTCATCCCACAATGAAACAACCAGCACTTTCTGAGAGGGAATGGCTGACGGCGAGGTGCCACGTTCTCTTCTGTGCCCTGCAGAGCCCTCATGTGCTGGCACAGCTGGCCTGGTGCCTGCTACAGATGGGTCACCTCCACAGTCTCACAGTCTTTCCAGTACCACTAGCAGCCCTAATGGTACGGTGTGCAATCTGTGCCAATGTGAAAGTAAATATCAGTGACGCTGAAAGTACATGGAGATGTAACCATATGGTGATATTTTAGTTTGGATAAAAAATAATGACTTAATTGCATTACAGTCTCACCGCTGTTTAATAAACGGCAGTGTACGGTTGCCAGGGTGACGCGACACTCGCTGCGTTTCAGCCTTGTGGTGGCTGTGGGCAGCGCGCCGGTCATGGTGATGGCACTGCAGAGCACCGTCATCTGTGCCTCCAGCGGTGTCACTGTTTCATGTCTGTTCTGTTTTTGAGCAGGTTAAAGACGGTGCCCCCCTTCCTCCCCTTCCCCCAACTCAGTGATTTATTGAATCTTAATCCTTTTGCAGACAAGAGTGTGACAACATTGCATGCCCTGAATTTTTACTAACCACACCTACAAATCATGTCTGTCTGCCTGACCAGTGTGTCTGGGTTATTTTTTGCTCCTCCTTATGTTGGTAGTATAATTGACTCAAGGCACAATAACTAACCTTAACAAAAGGAGGGTGTGAAATACACGGATTTTAAGGTGAAGCGTTTAACGGTTAAAGCTCTGTGGTACCCACTAGAGCCACCGGGAACTGGGCTGAGCATGCTAGTGCCCCCCCCCCCCCCCACTGGGTTCCTGCCACACGCAGCCGCAGCCTTGCCACCTCCAGGTTTCTGGTGAGGCTGATACGGGCCATTCGCTGGCAGGCTGGGCCGGGCTGGGCCGGGC
>JAAGVU020000039.1:10991602-11015201 GCA_011763525.2 Mormyrus iriodes
CAGCCTTGCCACCTCCAGGTTTCTGGTGAGGCTGATACGGGCCATTCGCTGGCAGGCTGGGCCGGGCTGGGCCGGGCTGGGCCGGGCCGGGCCTGCGTGACGGGTGTCAGGTTTGCCACTGCAGAGTGTCGTGTGGTTGCGGTGTTGTGTGATTTGAATGCCTGCTTTCGGGGCCTGTGCCCCCTCCACACTAACCCGAGTGTGTTAACGCACAACCTACCACCATCACTGGCCCACACTCTCCACTCTTCTGTAATCGTGCAGACCTCTCTCTCACGGTTTCACCTGCTTGCCCAGACCCACAGCAATCATTTTCTAAGCTTAGATTTAGACCCCCCCCCTGCCCCCCGGCACCCACCCCCTATCCCCGAGGCTCCCCGTAGCCTCTGACAGTAACATTTTCCTGCCTTGTTCCTCCCCACCTCCCCACCATTGTCACTCCAGGACAGGAAATTCTACATGGGCTTCTTTACGAAAGTAAGTGTTCCGTGAGCTTGTTTTTTTTTTTTTTCCCCCCCTCTTTCCATTTCCCGGTCTGTACTGTGTGGCGTGCATTGTGCTGGAGTGGAAAGTGAGTATTGTGAAGGCTGTGCATTGTATGGCTACGTTATGAAGGGAAACCGTGTGTGTGTGCGCCCGCACGTGTCTGCGGTGGAGTGATACTTGAAGGGCTGCGTGCGTGTGTGCGTGCGTGGCGTGACTGACATTTCTCTCTCTTCCTCCCCTGGGACACAATGTGACTCTCAGGGGACAGTAGTCCAACCATCACGCCCCCCCTTCCCTTTTCGCTTTACTTAAGATTGCTGACCTGATTACCTCCCGTTGTGGCTTTGTCAGCCTCACTCCTCCGGTTACCTCGACCGACCTGCCTTCCCCCAGCTCAGTTAATGTTTGAGTCCCTTTGCGGTGTGTGGGGTGCCTGCCACGACTTCCTTTTGACCTTACACCCTCTGTCATCCCAGGCGGCAAAGAAGACTGTGAAGGCTGTGCTGTGGGTGTCGGCGGATGGCCTGCGCGTCGTCGATGAAAAGACAAAGGTAGTGCAGCAGTGCGCTGACATGTGTCTGTTGCTTGATTTTAATAATGTCTGGAGGCTCACGGGCTTGGCTTAACTGGGATTCCACCGCCCCACCCTGCCCTGCCCTGCCCTGCCCTGCCCTGCCCTGCCCTACATGGGGCCTCTGTGTGTGAGAATGTATCCCAGCGCCTCAGTGCTGCTACACTGATGTGTGAGGAGTGTGATGACTGCACCCCACATCACATGGCTAAGGGGTCAGTGTATCTAAAGCAGGCATACTTCCTCCTGTAAGGACCTGATCCTGGATCAGACAATAGAGAAGGTGTCCTTCTGTGCTCCGGATCGCAACTTTGAGCGGGCCTTCTCCTACATCTGCCGCGATGGGACCACGCGCCGCTGGATCTGCCACTGCTTCATGGCTGTCAGAGACTCGGTGAGCCGAAGCCCCACCCCCTCACCAGCACCCCGCCCCCTTTCCCTGCTGACCTGATTCCGTTGTCCTCGCAGGGGGAGCGGCTGAGCCATGCGGTGGGCTGCGCCTTCGCTTCCTGCCTGGAGCGCAAGCAGAAGCGGGAGAAGGAGTGCGGCGTGACGGCCACTTTCGATGCCAACCGCACCACCTTCACCCGCGAGGGCTCCTTCCGCGTCACCACGGCGACTGAACAGGCCGAGCGCGAGGAGGTCTTACGGCAGATCCAAGATGTCAAAAACGGTGTGTGTGTGTGTGTGTGTGTGTGTGTGTGTGTGTGTGTGTGTGTGTGTGTGTGTGTGTGTGTGTGGGAGTCTTGAGTGTTCTTTAGACATTCAGGGAGTTCTGCCTATAAATATATAGATGTCAATTCCTAGTCGTTTTATAAATAATAAGTGCATGCTGAACTCTCTGTGCTAGTGTGTATCACTTGCTGTCTCCTGGATGATCAAAACTCAAATCTGACTGATTTATTATTAGATTTATTATAGCCTAGATCAGGGGTGTCAAACTCCAGTCCTGGAGGGCCATAGCCCTGCACATTTTTGGTTTTCCCCTTATTTAACACACCTGATTCACCTCCTGGCAACTCCTTGTGCTAATTACAACTAGAAGAATTAAACTACGCAGGGCTCTGGCCCTCCAGGACTGGAGTTTGACACCCCTGGCCTAGATCAATACGGGGAGTATCACAGAGGCCTGGACATGTCTCGTGTTCCCGTTGCCTAACATGCTCCTGACAAACCAGCCCTTACAGAGTGGTACCTGCTTTTGTTCTCTGTCTCATGAGCAGCCGATGCGGAGCTGTCCATCCCTGTAACCACGGCACCTCTGGCAGCGACCCCGGGAGCACTGGTCCAGGGGGCCCTGTCCCCTTCATCTTCCCCGCCGGTGGCCCCCACCGGCACGGACACCAACCCGCACGCCATCCCGCGACGGCACGCCACCGCCGAGGCCCTCGCCCGGCAGGGCTCCTTCCGCGCCTTCCCTGCCCTCAGCCAGACGTCCCCCTTCAAGCGCCAGTTGTCCCTACGCATGAACGAGCTCCCATCCACCATGCAGCGCAAGGCAGACCTCCCAGTCAAGGGCTCTGGTGAGCAACCCGACGTCCAGCACCAAGGTGCCGCGCTGTAGTGACCGGAGTGTGGGCCGTATCGGTGTCATCCGACCATGACCAGCTGGCTGATGTCCCATTTATCATGATCATGTACACAGGGAAGCCTGGCTGACGGCAGAGTTGGCCAGCTGGCTGCCTGCTTCGGCTGGGCTATTACACTGCTTTGCTGTTCGCTCTAACGCCTGCACGGGGAGATGTGGGAGAGTGTTTGAAATGTCCGCCGCCTTTTTTGCTATACGTTATGGTATATAAAAAGGTTCCAGACCACAGTCAAGGTTATTTATTTCAGCTCAGAAATATCAAGCTTTAATAGACATTCAAGGCAGAGAGTGATAAATGTGGCTTTGTGTCTGTCCCCTGCTACGGACTAGCATCTAGCTGAGGGGTCTTCAGTTTGGGATCCAGACACGCATTGGCCCTCTATTCGATAAATGGGGATGGGATGGATGGATGGATGGATGAGTGTATGTGCAAGAAGAGACTCAAGCTGTGTCTGGAGATCAAATAACAATGTTCCCATTCCTCTTATCCACTTGTCAAGTCACTCTTAATTCTCTATGTATGCCAGTCGGAGAGGTGGAGATGGAGGGCGACAGCATTAGCTCCCTGTGTACCCAGATCACTTCCACGTTCAGCGGGCCCCCTGAAGATCCCTTCTCCTCTGCTCCCATGCCCAAGCCTACCTCTTCACCGCAGTCTCCGGCCGTGCCAGGTATACCCCGTCTTCGGACGAGTAGGCCTCCATGACCTCGGTGAGCGTGCCTCTCACATTAGCTCTCCGGGTTCCTTTTGCAGTGAATGGTTCTGCTCCTGCCTTGAGCCCCCCAACCACTAGCATGCTGAGCACAGCCCCCCCAAGCCTTCCCCCACCACTGCCGGCCCGAGATACCAACCCCTGGGCCAGGCCTGCTGCTGTGATCCCGGGCCAGGGCTACATAGGTAGGCCTTAGCTGACAGGCTCACCTGTTCATGTGTATGTTGGACTGACTGCTTAGACCAGTGTTTCCCAATCTGGTCCTCAGGAACCCACAGCCAGTCCGTGTGGACTATCTGGCAGGGAGCTCAGAGGGAGAAAAAATATGGACCGACTGTGGGTCACTGAGAACCAGATTTGGAAACACTGGCTTAGACAGTTGGAAATGCTGAAGGAATGAGTTAGACAGGGCCATAATTTTTTATCAGTTAGAGCAGGGAAATGGTACCCTGGGGCCACCTCAGGCATCTCTCACAGCTGAGCTCAGGCTGCCTGTTGGGGTCAGAATGTGTTTGCTCACTCTATTCATTTCGAACCACCCCCCCCCACCCCCAGGAGGAGACTTGGCCAACGCCACCCCTGCACCGATCAGTTCTGGCCCTGCCGTCCCGCACTCCCACAGACGCACCCCTTCGGAGGCAGACCGCTGGCTAGACGAGGTGACCAAGTCTGTGCGCGCCCAGCAGCCCCCCACCACCGCAGTCATGGGCACGCCATCTCCCCCCACCCACCACGTACCTGTGCCGGCGGCCACCTTCATGCCCGCTTTGGCGCCGGCTGTGCCCTTGCTGCCCCCCCCGCAGCCCGTCTATCCCGTCCCTGCACCGGCCTCTTACCCTGTTTCCAACGGGGCCCCATTCGGGGCTCTCAGCGTGCCCGTTGTTGGCATTACCCCATCCCAGATGGTGGCCAACGTCTTTGGCACAGCCGTGCCCCCTGTCCAGCCGGTGCCTTTCCCCCAGCAAAGTGTCGCTGCTGCCCCTGGTGGCTTTTACAAGCCCGCCCCACCTCCGGCCACCAACCCGGCCTCATGCTCCCCGCTGCACCCCAATGGCAGCGCCTCCGTCAATGGTGCGGAAAGCTGGGCCGGACCGGGTCAGCCCCAGGGTGATGATTTTGACGCCCAGTGGGCTGCCCTCGAGGGCCAGCCGCGCCAGCGGCCCACGCCGTCGCACACAAACCCCTTCTCCAGTGAGCTTCAGAAAACGTTTGAGATCCAGCTATGAGGCTGGGCACCACTAGGAATGCAGAGAGGAGGCGATGAAGGTGGGGGAGGGCAACAGGAGTACAGGACCCCAACACCCTGCCAGAGTACCTCCCCGCACTGAATGGGATGCAAAAGTCTGTAACCAGCAGGTAGTATCTGGAGACCTGTGTGTTTGCCAGTGTGGTGTCCATCCGGGTGTTTGTATGTCCATCATCCTCTGTCATGATGCCTCATGCAGCAAAGCTGTGGATGGAGGATGACAAACTCTGCCAGCACCAACTCCCACTCTACCTTGCTCTGTGCTTTTACTGCCCCCTTGTGGTGGAGGTGCACTATGTTGCCCCAGCCACTGCAGGTGCTGAAGTGCTGAGGCGAACAGAGCTTCCAGACAAGTGTTTTAGAAGTGGAGAAGGAACAGGATGAAAGATAAGAATGCCAGAATCTTTATTTTTATGCATTTAGTATATTTTAAAAGGAATTTAAAGTTGTAAATAATACTGCCGAAGGTGCAGGCTAACCGTTATTGGGATAAGTGTATATAGACTTTTTTTCTTTTTTTTCGTATGTAAATGTGATGTTGAGTTATGGGATTTTCTTTTTCTGATGCCCTGTGATTTGCAATGAGATTTTATCGTATGTTGTCGTCGATGCAGAAACAACCCTGCACCTGAGCCCAGTGAGCAGTTCGCTTGGAGGGTGGGTGGCTGTCCTAGGGGAGTACTGGGTCCAGGCCTCCCCCATTTAATTTATAGTGCACACCAGCCCCCGCTCGGCTTCCTGCCTATGGGGCAAGCCCTCTTTGTTCTTGTCTTTCTGCCCATTTTGATCTGCATTCCTCATTTTTCCATTAAGGCTTTGGTCTGCATGGTTCCTGCCGGTAGATTGAGGAGTGACCTGATGCCTGCTGCTTCCAGTCCCACTTTTAGGTGTGTGTGTGACCTCTGGTCCCTTCCTGTGTTTTTTGTTCACATCCTTAAACACGTGAATCTGTGACAGCTGGTCTTTCTATCCTTTTTTATTTTTTCACTGCTTTCTCAAATTTATTGGGACAAAGACTGAATAAAGTGGTGGTCAGAAAACGTTTTCTTTTCGAAGCTCTTTTTATCAAAACATCCTGAAAGGCTGAGTGGTGAAGCTCAGCTCTCGGTGGTTTTGTGGTGCTCCCCCTTGTGGTCATTACATTAAAAGCGAGACTCCACTTTAGAATAAGGAATAATGATCTATCTTGTTTAATAAAGGAATATTAGCAATGCTGAACTACAGCAAAGAACAGAAACCTAAGGGCCACCTGCCATACTGAAATATAACACCAATGATTCATTCCATCCCAGAGGACTTCAGCAAAAAGTCACTCTACAAAAGATCTGTTCCTGTAAGACCTAAATGAGTTTTGACAGCTGTGTTAAAATGCTGATTTTATTCAGAAAACATAGGCGCACCTTATACTTCCTGATAGACGTGCGTACAGGTAAGAAACCTGAGCCAATGACATCTTAACATTAATGCAGCCTGAAGACGATCTCTGCTGGGGCCTCTCATGAATGGAAAACTAATATCCAGTTATTTCCAAATTCAGTAATGGGAAACTGAATAGCTGCATAAGTGGGCCCCTGCGAGAGACCCAGGTCCATGGGCAAGTGGCTGCCCATCAGCACCAAGCGTGCATGTGTAATGGGGAGCAAAATGACACAGGCAATCACCCGCCCCAAGTGACCATGAATCCAGAAGGTCATATATAAACCAGAACTGTTAGTTTATTTGAGAGTTTATTTAAATTACCAAAGAAACAGCATACTGTTAATACTGGTCTTTGAAGAGATCAAACCATCAAGGCTCTGTGTGAATTTAGTCGCAGTTCCTGGATTCCCATTCAGCAACATCTCAAGCTGCTGTTACATGTGAATTTCCTGAATATACAGTAAGTACCATAATCGGGATGGTGCTGTCCCCCCCCAAAGGAAATTAAACCTCAGGGGATCAGGGTGAAGCATGTTAGAGATGACTTGACACTTTCAACTGGGATATTTCATGAATATACAACTGCATGAAACATTGAGTTGAACCAGACATTTTCACATGGCTAAGAACATTTGAATTTGCCACCCATTAAAAATCCTGCTTAAACCAATAAAGACCGTAAAGTTAAAAAAAAGGAAGTGGTCACTACTGGAATTCTACCCCCTTAAGCAGCCATGCCCTCATTTGCCTGCCTGCTGGGCCTGCCGGCGGAGCAGCACATAGATCTTCTCCTTGATCCAGTCCTTGTTGTAGGGCTGGTATGTCTGTGTGTCTGCACGGTACCTAAGGGGAGGAGAACGAGGCACACTATTAGCTTTTACACCAGGAGTTCTCCTCTTGCACACTAGGGGGCGCTTTCCATAACTCATGGGACAATGCTACTAACAATTAACACTAAGTTCAACAGATCGTTTCAGAGGAACTACCGTCACTAGTATCTCAGTCTTCCAATCTATTAGACTGCACAAAATTCTGTAATTCAATTTGCTTTTTCCTGTCTATCCTGATATTTGACTGGCAAAATCTGGACACTGTGCATATACCTGATACTCTGATCCGGAGAAGGAATAAAGCCTGGTTGTATTATACATCAGTTTATTGTTATTCTGCATATGAAGACTTAATTGTGGCCTTCAAACATGATTGACTGAACAGAGCTGTATTATAAAACATACAATTAGAGTGACAAGCACTGCTGGACCCCAAATGGAGAACATTCTCTCAGTCATTAAGGCTACATCTTGACACTGGCTAAGATGGTCTTCCCATTAAAGAAACAGTCCCTGAAAAAACGCAACACACCAAATACACAAGCATAGGAATTTCAAATTCATTCGAGAACAGCCTCATGTATATTGCTGCTCAGGGTCAATTCCTCAGTGGTGTGGAATCAGACACCAGACCCTTCCAGTGACGAGAAGCGGGGCAGACTTACACCAGGCAGCTGAGGTCAGCCAGGTCGTCGATGAAGTCGAACAGCTGGCTGATGTCGTACGTGATGGATGGGCTGTTGGGGTTCATCCTCTTCAGGTGCTCCTCGTACATTTTGCAGACTCCTAGCGGTATCGGGAAACATCGGTCACCCTCTCTTTCGAGGACGAAGGGAAAGCCGGCCCCATGGGTTTGGCTATTTTTAATGCCGCAGTTGCTGCAGTGATGCACTGCACTGTAGAGTCAGTGTTAAAAGGGGGGGATTTATTCAGTTATTTTTAGTGAACTTCACAGCTCATGCAGGGAAGGCAGCTGCAAAGATGGACACTCCTTTGTCTGGCATTTCAATGACCATCAGGAGGTTTAAGGCGCAAAGAGGCCAGATCTGGAAGAAACCCAAGCAGCTCAAATCGGCCTGGTCACCAGCCGCAGAAGCTAGTCGAGTCCTTCAGAAGGACAGGTTTGCGTTTACTGCTGCAGCTTCTGACCCGTACGTCATCCCTTCATTATGAAGGTGCTGCTGACTGCAGGTGAACTCGTTCATGCATGCAAGTGCACTGGATTCAGTAAGAACTCCATAGCAGAGTGCATATACACCACATCTGAACACTCAAGGGCTGTGCTACACCAATTACACCCCTAAATGGAGAAAAGAATGACCGATTTTGTACGCCAAGGTTGTAATCAATGTGTGCGTGTACAGAAGCCCTACAGCCAAACGCTGGACACACTGGATGGACATTTTAACAGAGGGAGAAAACAGGCAGGTTCTCTCACCTTCCATGCACTCGTTGACAGACTCATAATCGGCATATGTTCTCCCCTCAGGCCTCTTAGTGGGCTGGACCAGCAGGATTGTGTGGGACTGTGACACAGAGCTCAAGTTAGTATGGGTTACTCAGCAGATGTCGCTACCTGATAAATGGCTTCCCGTGCTGTGGTGATATGATGAGGCCCTTCCTACAGACACAGAGCCAAGTTTTCCTACTCCTTTCCAGTTCACGTTATTTGTAAGTTTCAATATTTTAAAACTCCAAGCAGATTTCTTCAAGCGACTGACCTCTAGTTCTGAATATAGTAATTCAGATGCTGTAATTCGACAGAAATCGGCCCAAGGCTTTAATTCTCAACACTTGATTGCTCAAGACATTAATCACAGACGTCCCCCAGCTGTCTGCTTCGTAAGCAGATGGTCGAATCGTCAGCAAGTGGCACCAGCAGGTACTCCTGCCCAGTTTCTTAAGTCATATTTTTTTTTGCTGTTTTGTTGCCACAGATGTAACTTTAAAGCTTAAATAGACAAAAGTGGACAGAGATGAGGCACAGGGCAGGCTACAGTCCTGTTGGAGGTAAAGTTGAAATGGGGCACATGGTTATATTAAGGATTTTAAATTAAGCAAGTTTTTAGTAGAACAAAACCTATGCCATTACAGCTCTCCCAGAACAACGCCGGGATAGGACAAGCACCCAACTTTATTCATCAAGAAAGCTCTTTTTTTGTCATTTCCAGTTACATTTGTCATGCATTCTAGTTGCAGAGGGTGTAGCTAGGAGTGATGCTGTTGCCCTCCTGAGTGGCAGGATGAGGCTAAGCGGAGAAAGCTCTCATTGCTATCAGCCCCAACCTCAAAGCCAAGGTGCTACTTATGGGTGCTGAACATTCCCCTCCCCCTCAAAAACTTACCAGAAGTGTAATATATAAAGTTCAAAGGGGAAATACATTTCTATAGTTATAATTTGCTGAAAATTAAGCCCTTGGTTCAGTTACCATCCTTTAATGTGGGACTGGAAAAATGTGGGTTTTTTCTAAAATTACAACAGCTTGAAAGAAAGGTAACAACAGAATCCTTCATTAAAAAGGAGCTGCCTTGGAAACTGATGAGGGATAACTATAGGAGAAACTAAACAGTCAACTAAAGGCCCAATGTTTGCATCTGCTTGCAATTAAACAGAAACTCAGATATCCCGATGCTAGTATGAAGAATGTACTACCGTATTTCCTCAAATAAACACGTGATTCAATTTTAAACCAGGTCTCAGGTAATGGCCAGGCGTGTCGATTAATAAATCAAGGCCAGACCTCCTAATATCCTTGTTGTTCAGTTCGGATTTGGCTTGCAGCCAAGTCTGATAGTTACTGTATATTTGATGGTGCTGGTAAAAAAAAAAGGCTAATGTTAATATTTGGAGTAATATTTCGCTTTTATGTTGTCACACCGGAGCACATTTTCGGTGAACGCTGCTACGTGACTGGTTATAGTACACACAAGTTAAACTGATCGCACGTATGATTTACATGGCATTGATGAAAAGTTAACTTAAGAAAACATGTTTAGAAGGCAATACTGGTACTATTATCCAGTTCTTAAAATTTTGATGCCCTTTCAATACTATAATCTACTGTTATACAATTTGTTTTAAAACCATTTCCAATAAATGTACCCGGTATGTTTTACAGGGTTCAAGCTGACAATTTGATTGATTCGTTTGATTCATTCATATATATAATTTGTATTAACAGCGTAATGCAGTAAGAAAGGGAATTAGAAATGAAGGCCTGCCTCAAATAAAGGCCTGTTACTTCTGCAGCTTAGGTAAATAAAACCCCTGACCACTATTTCAGGAAGTACGGTAATTGAAATATATTCAGACATCGAAGGCATTTCTCTTTTCCAGGTCCTGTACAACAAACACCACTATTGAATTTAATAAATGCTGACTTTTCATCGTCCTATCTTTACTATCCAGTGATGTTAGAATGTGTAGTTCGATCATTTAACAGGCCCCAGTTTAAAGTATGTGATCGGTTAAAGTATTGGATTAGAAATCGGCTGGTTGTAGCTTCGACTAACGAGTCTAGATCGTATGGTATTTGTAGGTTGCATAAACTACCCTGGTTTTACTATCCTGCATTCACATAAGTAAATTATTTACTGAATACAGAAATGTTTGCATACATTAGTGTGACGTCCCGACTACCGTGCTACACTCTTAATTATACACGCCATCTTTTGCGAGACACTTAAAAAGTGGCTACTACCAGTTCGTCTCGCTGTACTGTTATTCTGCCACCTGAACTTATCATATTATTCGACGATGAACAATTAACAAGGCTTGCATAAGCAATGTCCAAAATGTTAGTTACTCCTGAAACTGAACGCAATTTTGGAGGCGATTCATCAAGATGCAATTGCGGAACAAAAGGAACGACACAGATATGATATAACGCAATCAGAAAGAAAACGAGCGACTGTGTTATCTAGTAATGATTGTAACCAGCACGCATGTGCTCCATATTGGCCCGCTCAGTGAACGCAGCCAGGCTGAATAAAAACACTCCGGCCACAGCATTTCGATGCAGGATCACCCGTACACTTACCATATCGTTAGATATTTACTGTTCACTGCACGTCTCGCTTTTAAAGCCAATTCACCGCAACGGGCGACCTTTTCGAGAATTGTTTCTAGCCAACCGGGAGACCACCAAACACTAAGGTCGGAGAACAGGTACTGCCGTACCGGAAGTGATACTCCGGAAATAGAAATGCAGGATGGGAAGTGACATACATCGATATTCAAAACGCGAGGGACACGTGATCCGTGTGATTTGCTTGGCCCTAGTAAAGATAGAGGAATTCTTTTAAAATTCTCTCTAGTTATGATCCATGCAACCAATCTCTGCGTTGATTTTTTGATGACATATGTCTCATGTGTTCGGGAAAAATAAGAGAAGACCAAATACCATTTGTTTTAAAATAAATTGTTTATCCTCAAATAGTTTATGAATGGATGTGGCATGTCTCGTGTATTATATTTTAACAGGGTATCATAAATTTCTGGCTGTGTGATATTTCTTTTAGGTATCAGAACAAACAATATTGTTGTTAATATTTAGCTGTGTCTGCCTTGGGAAGTCGATGTCGGAGCGATGAAGTACAAAAGTCAATTTCAAATTTTTTTATATAGAATCCTTGTTTGCCTTTTTTGGAAAAGTCAACACTTTTGAATACTAAAGCCTGCAAAATGTATACAATACTGTAGACTAGTGGGCAAATTGTGTCTTTTGATTTTTTATTATAAGTGCTTATTGTAATGTCTGTGTGTTGCCAGTGTTAATGTGGTTATGTATCTACTTTAGTATTGTCAAAAAAAGATTAAACCTCAACACTTTTAATTTAGGTTTATCTGATGCTGCCATTTTAAGATGCCTTTAAAAACATGAAAAATTTATGTAATACACCTGGATATGTAAAAATAAGAAATATTTACGGCACAGAGTATTAAGATTTATGTGTTTGTGTTGTAGATATAAAAAGTCTACACATATAAAATAAATAATGTCCAACACTTTTCTGTTTTCAGTGTGACCTTTCAGGAAAAAATGACCAGGAAGACAGATTATTAAAATTGAAATTCAAAATTGAAATTTAAAAAATCTAACACACCTTGGAAGAAGTCTGCATAGCCTTTAATAATGGGGGCCGTAGCAGCATTCGGAGGTAACCAATCACACATGTTACCATTGACAAACATCTATGGGATCTTATTGTTCAAAGAGACTTATCAAGAGGGGGAAGTACCATGGAGCACTGTGAAGACTTTCATCAACAATTGGAGAAAATGTGACAATGCCAGGATCAGGGGTTCAACATTTTCACCATAATTCTAAGTGATATGTTTGTTGCAAAGGACCCCAAAGCTATGGTGAAGCGTGGTGAAGGCAGCAACATGCAATGGGGCTGCCTGTCTTCAGCTGACAGACAGAATCATGGCTGGCTCCAGATATCAAGATATTTAAAAAACCTGCTGTCCCCCCCATCAGAAAGCTGAAGATAAAGAGGAATTTCACATTCTAATAAGATAATTAATAAAGCAAAGCCTTTGAATGGCAAATTCAGATCCCAGGCTTCAATCCCATAGAAAACCATGGAATGACTTAAAAAGGGCTGTGCACAGGAGATGCCCTGGCAATTTAAATGAAGCTCAACATTTTTGCAAAGAAAACTTATTTACAATAATTTACTGCTGTAATAAATGCAAAACATTTATAATTTTAATTTAATTGCTGTACAAGAACTGCTTTTCTCTTGAATTTTGTTAGATGTATAGTCGAATTAAGGATGTAATATGTGTCGTAAATAATTGTCAATGGTTAATAAATGTTTAAAACTAATTTTAAAAACAGCAAGTCTACTTTAACATTATCCTGTAGTTTGGTCCTCTTGTAACAACAATTCCAGAAGGTGTTTATATGTTTTTATGCATTTAAATTGAACAGTCAGTTAGAAATAGCATTTTGGTGCCTGGCTTGGTCATAAACAGATTTCCAGTGTAATTGAGGTTCCAGCTGGAATTTGGACAGCAAACCAAAATATAAGGAAGCCTGTCACTTATATATATTTAGTTGGTTTACTGGGTATATATCTAGCAGGTTTACTGGACATATGCAGCTCTGGAAAAAATTAAGAGACCACGCTATATTTTCCAAAAATCCGTATTTTTAAATCCTGGTTCTTTAATCCTGTTTGTGCTGGCAGAAGGCTACACTGCGAGGCAGGCTGCTTCCAGGCTCAAAGTTGCTAAGACAGTAGTACACAAGAACGAAGTGAAGCAGGAGACACTGGGAATAACCAGGAACCGGCCAGGTAAAGGGCAAATGCAACTTTCTAATGCCAGAGATGACCATCAACTTATCTGACAGTGCCTCATAAATTATAGGATGACCTCAAATGACTTTCAAAAAGAATGGGAAACATTAAGTGGTGTAAAGTGCACTGCTAGGACAGTTTGTATCAGGCTCCTAGAAGCAGGACTGAAGACTCATAAAGCAAGGAAGAAGCCCTTCATCACTGAGCAGCAGGGAAGAGCCAGGCTGGAGTCTGCAAAAAATATATTTTACACAGGCACAAGCCCATAAATTGAGAAATGAGTGAAACTGAAAATTTTGCTGTAGCCCCTTAATTTATTGCAGAGCTGCATTTAGTGGGTCTACTGAGTATCACAGCAGCGTTATTATGAGGGTTAGTTATAAGCTATGTGTGTCTTTTATTTGTGCTTCACTGTTACCTTCCTGGAGTGTGAGTTGTTTTGTAATATCCAGGATTTCTGCCTGCTATTCTTAAAGCCGTGTCTAATTGGATTCTCTTGTATATCTCTGTTCAACAGAATAGTCAAGGCGTAATCTGATGTCTTGCTTACAAGAAGTAGCAAAGGTTAGTCTTCATTTGTATACATAGTGTTCTTGTGTTCTGATATTCACCAGACTATGTCCAACAATCAAATGTTACTGTTGAACACTTGTACAGTGCAGTCTAAGGGTCCATAAATATGTAATGTTTTCATTCAAAAGGTGGCAATATAGTGGAGATTAAGAGGTATTATACCCTAAACTGTCAGAAAACAGTATACAGTTCTGGTACAGTTTTGTTCCTAAAGGTACAAACAACATTAATTTACCTCCAATGATACAAAAATGTTCCTCAGAGTCAATTTCTGTACCTCAAAAGGTACATTTACCTTCAGCTAGGGTACAATTGGCAGACCCTTGAGGGTCAGCCCCAGTGACACTAACTGTACCCTCAAAGGTACAAATTGGTACTTTTTTCCAGACAGAGCACACATTTAGCATGTTTGCTTGGTGAGAGATGGTCATAGTGTTGTGACTAGTAACATTTGAATTTTGAGGTAGCAGCTGCAGACCCACCAATTCCATTGTCTCACACTTCCAGGGATAGGGGTTCAAATCACACCTCCAGCTGAGTGTGTGAGAGCTTCCTCTCACAGTCCAAAGACATGCAGTTGGGATGAATGGCCCCCTTAATCTGCCCAAAGTGTACAGCTGCGTTAGCATCATGTGGCCTATGTTGTCTGGGATGGGTTCCAGGTAACTGACCAGAATGACCAGGTGACTGTGACCAGAAGAGATTGGAAGATGGACGGATGGATGATTATGTAAGCATTTTGTTTCACTGTCAAGCAGAGGAGAAGAGAACTGGGCAGTTAATCTGTCATTCATTCAACCTCTTTGCATGTAGGGTGTGTGGAGAGGCTTAGGATTTTCTTTATGAGAAGCCCTCAGGACAGCTCCTGTAAGGGGATTAATCAGCACAGATGATAAGTATTGGAAGAGGGATCCTGCTGCAGCAGAGAGAAGGGGGTACGGCATTAAAGTAAAGCAGTAATGTAGTTAGCTTCTTAAGATCAGGTACCGGAAGGACTCACTGGAAAGTCATATTCTCTCTTTACTCTCATACTCACTGTTACTGAAGCTGAAAGAGCTCAATACTTCAAGCCAATTGTCATCTCCATTGAAAACAAAGGAGAATATCTAAGGAGAAGCTGGAAGGACTTGTGAAAAGCATGGAAGTGATGCTGCGGGAGATGGAGCAACTGAAATCACAGTGCAGGCAGCAGGCTGAGGAGCTGAGCCAGCTGGTGGCAGAACTGCAACGTGAGAACCAGGAGCTGGCGGGAAAGTATGGCCAGCTGGCCCAGGACATGAAGGAGGCCAAGGAGATCATCGCACAGCTGCAGGACACCAAGTTTGCTTTTGACGCTAAAGAGAGGCAGGCACAGAAACTCAGTTGCCAGCTCTGAGACTCTGAAAGGAAGTCACCTGGATCAGAAACTGACATAGGATATATAAGGAACATGAACTATATTGCCAACACTGTAGGCACAGCTATTTGCTTTTGTACTGCTACAGTAGGTAAGGCAACATGGGTGAAATTAAGTAATTAACACAGCCCTTTTCAGTTTTGTGGTGTAACATTCCTTTTAAAGTTCTGGTTAGATGTAATGACTAAGACTTTGAGGTTTCTTTTACAAGCAGATCTGGAAACTGTGAATCTGAAACTATATTTGGATATAGCCAGACGGAGAGAACACAAACAAGATCACTTAGAAGGCGATTTCCACAAGATAGATTATATTTCTGAACTTTATGGGCCCAAGTTGGCTTTGTCATTCTGAATGCTTATTTAAAAAATACAGGAGAGCCAGTTGTGCCTTTATCTCCCACTACACTAGGCACCATAAAGACAAAGAGAGGGTCACTGGAATGAGGTGGCAGCCACTGGTACAGTCTAGCCGAGTTAACTCAGTCCGCATATTTCTGTTTTGGGTAAACAATGGGCAACTGAATAGCAATGACAACTTTTAAAGACTACTCTAGAAAAATGAGGTGTGCCCTCTAAAGCTAAGAAATGGATTTTTCCTTTAAAATAATCAGGATTCTCTACAAGCCTGGTTACATGTAAGCCTGATGGTCCTCTGTCATTTTCATCTGACCTCATCTGATGCTCCAAGACTCCCAGTAAGAGTCGTATTTTATGAATGGGAATATTGCCCCATTACCATATCCAAAGACTTCAGATGAAACATCTGAACAACGCTGAAGTAAAAATATATTGTAGGCTTCCACAGAAGCATCTGGGGATTTTGGACATTGTTCATGTGTACTTCTGAGGTGAGAAGTGTGTATCAATCTGCTTATGTTAATACATGAACATAATATTAAGAACTGGTGGATAAATGTGCTTGAGAGGTAATATAATTGCGCCTGGATTAAAGTACACCCTTTCATATACTTTATGCAGCTCTCCACAATTACTGCCTGTGTTCACCAAAAAAGCAGATGCTATATGAGTTTGTGTGTGGTAAAATGCTTCTTTGGGCAAAGGAAACCAACTGAAGAATAGGGAATTTGTGGTGTCACTTTCCTAAATATGGCCGTAATGCCAGGAATTATTGTCTCACCTCTAAAACCTGTAATTTCCAGTTTCATACATCCCATCCATTTGGTTTCATACACAAATATTCAGTGGCAGACAGCTGTTGTTTTAGGGATTACCCAACCTGCCTTATAGATGAAACGTCGAAAGAGCTAAGCAACTTTAGACCATTTTTTTTTCTATGGCAGTGTTTCCCAACCCGGTCCTCGGGGACCCACAGATGGCCCAAATTTTTGCTCCCTCCAAGCTCCCAAGCAAATATGTGAGCTGTCTGTGGGTCCCCAAGGACCGGATTGGGAAACACTGCTCTATAGCTACCACTCTTTTACTGTGTTGATCTTGTCTTCATTGCCCGTAGCCTAACAACGGGAATTACCCCGCTGCTTGCTCAAACGTGCTTCTCTTGATTTGCATTAAGATGCTGTGTTTGCCATATCTAATAAAAAGCATGAGATTTATCTCAACACAAACCCAATGTCATGTTTTGTCCAAAAGCAGCTATTGAAATGGACATTTATCGATGACAATGTTTTATTGTAAAGGCAACTAGACGTCATTAGTTTGAAGTCGCTGGCAGTAAATTAACAAAAGGCAGAAATTTTGAAAGTGGACATAAGGAAATGTGACCTGAAAAAAGGCCATTCATTCATAAAATTGATGTCATTAATAACTAATAGCATAACTAAAATAAATATACATGTATATGCTTTTTGCATAATTTGTCCATTTTGTATTTATACATTCACTGGCCACATGCTTTATAGGAACTACATTCAGCATGGAGTCAGCAAGCTTGTTGACATGATTGCATCACATGATTGCTGCAGATTTGTTTGCTGCACATTAATACTGTGAATCTCCTGTTCCACTGCACTTCAAAGGTGCTCTATTGGGTTCAGATCAGATGATTTGGCAGGAGAGAGGTTAAATGGCACTATGGGCAGAGCTTAGTGCGCGCCAAAATATTGATGATAGTGCGATATGTTTTTCTTATATGAAATAGTATCAATAGTTTATGTAATGTGCAGCGCCAGCCCCAGCTCCCCGAGCTGCTCTGGCCCGTCTCCTTATCACCGAAAGGCATCCCCCCCACACCCCAACAGCCCCATGCCAAGTTACCACTTCGGGCATGTTAAAATAACTGTCTTTCTATAGTTTCATTAGTTTTAAAGAATAAAAAACACTATCCATATTTGTTAATGTTCTGATTTAAATAAGTTTTTAAGGAATACAAACTTTTAGTAATGATTCTCTGGTAATGCGCTGCAACAGCGCCAGGCTCCCCGAGCTGCTCTGGCCCGACTCATTAGGCGGTCTGCCTTATAGGAAACAGTTTCGATAGTTTTTAAAGGATAAAAAAACATTATCTGTATTTGTTAATGTATTGATTTAAATAGGTTTTTATTCCTTAAAAACGTATTTAAATCAGAACATTAACAAACACGGATAGTGTTTTTTTATCCTTTAAAAACTATCGAAACTGTTTCCTATAAGGCAGACTGCTTAACATGTCATTGTTTGCGGATCGTATCCCCTGCTGTTTCCCAACAGGGTTGTTGGGGAACACATTCAGACGTACTGCTACAAGTTTTTTATTCCTTAAAAACTTATTTAAATTAGTACATCAACAAATGGGCCTGAGCAGCTTGAGGAGCTGCCACTGCTACTGCGCATTACCGCACACGCCCTACAACTATTGATACTATTTCTGTCATGGTCGGCATCTGCCGACCCCGCCTTCTGTATCTTTTCCCCTTTTTGGCCAGCAGGTTTTGCTGGCCATCCAGTCTTTTGTCCCTAGTTCCCGGTGTCCTGAGTACCCTTGTGTTTCCGTTGTTCACCTAGCCACTGTGTAGCTCAGTAGGCTGAGCGGGTGGCACAAAGGTCGTCCCCTTGAAACACAGGTTCAAATCCAGTCCCATCTGTTTGTATTATTGGGTTTTGATTATTGTATTTGTGTTCTGTTTATTTCCTGTGTGTTTTGATTTACTATGTTGTACATTTATTACCTTGCCTCTTCTTCTTGTTAGCCTTTCTTGTGAATCTGTATTCCTGGTGGTTATTCCTGCTATGTCCTTAGTTTCTAGTCTTGGTCCTTGTTCATTTGTAAGTTAGTTGTTTCCACCTGTTGGTCATTTCCTGGTTCTGTGTTGATTGGTTACTTGTCTTGCCTCACTCCTGCGTCTGATTTAGTCTTTGTGTATTTAAGCGTCCGCCCATGTTTAGTTCCCCAGTGAGTCATTGCATTGTATTGCAATTGTATTGAATTGGTCCCTAGTGTGTTCCTTGTTTGTTCCTTAGTGGTAGTCCTAATTAGAGAGTGTCCTGGTCTTTCTTTGTACTGCCCTGTTGTGAGTCCAAGTTCCTTAGCCTGTGTATTTCCCTGTTTTTGGTTTGGATCCCTTGTGGTCCTTTTTGGTTTTACAGTTACCCTGAGTTGTCCCTTATGTTAATAAACTGCAGTCTTACCCCGTAGCCGCTAGTGGATCGTCACTCATTGTTCCCGTCGGCACCCTGACAATTTAAGAAAAACATATTGCACTGTCATCAATATTTTGGCGTGCATTAAGCTCCGCCCATAGTGCCATTTAACCTCTCTGGGAGGCAGTTGAAGTACACTGAACTCATTGTCAGGTTCATGGAACCAGACTGACACAACTATTGCTTTGTGAGATGACACACTATCGTGCTGGTAGTAGCCATTAGAAGATCAGTAAATTGTGTCCATAATGGGATGCACAAGATCAGCAACAATACTCAGTACTCAGTACTCAGGCTGAGGCTTTTAAACAATGCTTGATTGGTATTGGGTACCTCAATGTGAGCCAAGAAGACATTCCCCACATTGCAACACCAACGCTACCTGCCTTAACTGTTAATACAAGGTAGGTTGGGTGCATGAACCGTCTGCATGTCGTAGCAAAAATTGAGATTCATCAGTTCAGATGATGTTTTTTGTCTTCACTTATCTGGTTTCAATGTACCGACTGTAGCCTCAGTTTCCTGTTTTTAGCTGGCTTCGGCAGTGGTAGCCAAACCAACCTAATGTTTGACGTGCTGCCCGTTCAGAGATGCTTTTCTGCTCACCACTGTTGTAAAGAGCAGTTATTGGAGTTACCATAGCCTTCAGCTTGAACCAGTCTCTCAACAACAAGGCGTTCCCATGCCCAGAACCACCACTGACTGGATGTATTTTGTTTTTCACACCATTCTCTACAAACTTTAAAGACTGTTGTGTGTAAAAATCGCAGGAGATCAGCAATTTCTGAAAGTCGTACACCTCATGCGGCATAAACAATCATGTCAACCAGTCCCAGTGACTTAGATCACATTTTTCCCCATTCTGATGTTTGATCTCACCAGTAACTGAAGCTCTTGGCCCATGTCTGCATGATTTTATTTACAGAGCTGCTTCCATATGATTGGTTGATTAGATATTTGTGTAAAGGAGCCGGCATGTAGATGTTCCTAGTAAAATGAGGGATGAGTGAACATGCAAGCTTAGCACACTGTCTATTACACTGACCCTCTGCTATAACAGATGAAAGATACGAAACAATAAGCTTCTGAAACTTAATTACTATGATTGTCTGTCCTTCAGTTATGCATATCTGCTTGTTCAGTAATGGTTGGTGGTAAGAATTAACTTATTCAAGAAAATGCAGGATGTTCTTCAGACAGTTTAAATCAAAAACTATATAAGTAGTTTTGTTTTATGTTATGAAACATGTCTAATTGCTTGATTCAGCATTTATTCCTATCCAGCTACGTGAGAGGTTTCTTCCTGGACATCTAAATTTCTATCCAACCATTTTCTGCAACCGCTGGTCCTATTCAAGGTGGCGGGGGGTCCGCTACGGGCACATGGCGACATCTAATTTCCCTTTGATAATAGAAAACTGAGCTGGGTTTCTAAAATAGTGCCGGTAGCTAATCAGTGCCCCTTTTATCTTTTTAGGAAAATACTTAGATGAAGTTCTGACATCCAAAAAATCTCAAAGTCTCAAAGATATCAAAGTATAAAGGATTGCTCAAAATCTCTATTTCCATACCTTTCAATCCCCCAAACAATCTGAAACGAATGATTAAAATATAATGATGACATAATCCATTTTCTGTACACTGAATTATGTCCTGTATATGTCTTACTTTTTTAATATCTGAAATATCCTCCAGTCACCGTAAGTGTAGGTTACTATTTAAACGACTATAACTTCTCTGTTGTCTGGAAGGAGTTAAAAGTAACCTGACACTTTAGTCGTTTCTGAGTAGTAACTCCGGGACCCAGACCTCTGTCGGTACTCGCTGCAGACCAGGTGGTCAGAGAGCATCCCAGCAAAGGCTCGACAGCACGCTATAAGGTAATACTCGCATGTCACCCACATAGAAATACTGTCTCTTTGACAAGTCGCGACCTTCCAGTTCTGAGTTGCTTACCTATACCAACAACGATATTCTTTCATTAGGTTTATTTTTTAAATTTTTTTTATTCTTTGTGTTCATTCTGCCATTAATGAAACTAAACAGTTGCTGTAATTGTATATTACTATTAAAACTTGAAATAACAAAACAACAATAATAGTTTTGTCATTGTCAAGCTGTATATTATAGTTTGTACCGGATTTCCATAGATAATGAGTAACTTTACATTACTAGTAATTTAATGCTTGTTTATGCTTTTTCTTCACGTCAGAAAAGTGTAATATGTGTGAAATAGCATCAAAGAAAAATCATTTGGAACTGAAGTTTGTTGCATTTATTACCAAATACCATTATTAAGCACGAACCTCCGCATGGGAAATCCTAGGTTTGCAGAATTAATTATCAATAAAACCATTAACAGATGTTACAGTGATACCCAGATGGATTTGACTAGGGAGTAAAAAGAATAACGAATTGTCAACAAATAAATCTAGCTAATTATTCCTAAAATACCCTGCGATCCTGACCAGCAGTTTAAGGTGGATGGAGTCTTCCGACACATTTTGAGATGACCTTGACTTTTTATTAAGAAACACTTCACCCAGCTTATGCACATAAAGTAACAGTGCATTTATTATAAGGATTCAGTGCAAAAATCTAATTAAATAATGCCAGACGTGGAAGTGCGGACAGGCCCTCAAGCTCTGATAGAACACAGGGGCAGAAAAATACGTAAGTGCTGAAATCCTGGCAGGAAGCAGGTCGCTGCTGACGGGTCACCATCCCTGGCCATTGCTTCCCACAGCGTGAATAATGACGCCATTTGCATTTCAGTGAAGCATGAAGATCCTGCTGGCTCTGGCTGTTCTGCAGGCCATCCCTGCTCCGTCCCTTCAGGTGAGCAGAATGCTGTTTAAAATGCCGCAGGGCCTGATGTGGCGAGATCTCCATCTACCGCATACTGAGAGTCACCGCCCAGGCACTTCTGACAGGGCAGTCGGGCCGTTTCTGACGAAGCTGTACACCATTCAGTCTGGGGAAGAAAAATAAGTAGCGATGCTGTAATGCACTAATGGCCAAAGTTACAGGTGACTCTGTGAAAATTGTGAACACAGCACATTATTCACTATGTGCTGTGTATAGCTTCTTCTGTGTGAATTCAAAAGGGTGGGAGGGTAGGGGGTGGGGGTGATGATTCAATGGCTAGTACTGTGGCCTTGGGGGTGTGAGGCTCACCAGCCCTCTGTTAGTGTGGACTCATGCAGTGAGGTAAATATTGCCCTTAGAATGTGTGTGTGTGTGTATGTGTATCCATGTCCTGTGATGGACTGGCATCCCGTCTACAGTGTCACCAGTCTTGCGGCCTCAGCTGTATGAGCTGGGCTCCTTCTCACTGTTCCACAGTTTAGAGGATAAATAATTATGAAGTATATGCATGTGTTATCTATGCATGTATGTTAGCTGATATACTCACACTTAAAAGCTGTTTAAGGTGGTGATGGGAGAAAGGAGACCTTGAAGCATGTGGTGTGTGGGATGATCATACCCTGCCAATCACTACTTGGTTTGGCCCTCTTAGAACTATACAGTAACCAATGAAATGGAGTTACCCACTCAGCCCCACCCACCACTTTATAGTAATGCAAATGTGGTTGTCTGCTTGTCCAGTTGGGTGTTCCGTCGCATGTGTCATCAGCCCTCGCCTTCTATGAGTCTTGGGGGCCCTGGGGGTCCTGGGGGCCATGTAGCCGCAGATGTGGCACCGGTGTGACCAAGAGGACCCGGCAGTGTACTGCGCAGAGGTAAGGTCTCGCACATGGGTCTGTTTGAGGGTCCATCAAATGGTGATACCCTGTGTCCAAGATATACGCATATACATTCACCATTTGTCTTAGTTGTCTAAACACATTATTTTTCCAGTAATACAGTGCTCACAGAAAGTCTTGGGACTCTTGCTTAATCCAATAAAAACATTGCAAATTTATTGAAACCCAAATGAAACCAATGCATTTCCAACATTTTTACAGAATTAAGCAAGCATCCCCAGACTGTCTGCAAGCACTGCATGCGTATGTGCGGGACAGAGCCTCAGTTTCAGTCAAAGCAATCGGGGGACAGATAGCTTCTTTTGTACCCGTATAAAGTGATATTATAACCTGAACTGTTACAGAGCCGTCTAACTTTAAATATAGGGGAGGTGTAAAATTAAGTTCTGCACTGCATGAATGAGCACACATGGCTGCTCTCAGGCCATCATAACACACTGCTTATAAATGCAGTGTTTCATTTAGGAAACCCCACTTTCACACTCTGTATGGGAGCCAGATTTTCTAATGTGATTGTCATTGTTCTGATTCACATTGGGTATGAACAATGTTTTAATGTGACCTTCAGAAGCTCGTTATGTGTCAATCCACTGTGGAGGATCACCAGCCTGTACTTAGGGCTACAGAACAGCCTCACAGGAGTTTCACCACATTCTTGTCGGTGCCCGAGTCATTGCATACAGCACTGCACAAATGTCTTAGGAGCAAAAAAAAAAGATGTTTAAATTATCTTCATGTTGGTATAAAATCACCCCAGTATTGCAGCAACCATCCAATACACTCATGTATTTTTTACTTGAATCAATTAAGGGAGCTGGTGGTGAAATTTAATAATTACATGGAATGGCTGCGGTACCCCAGAACAAAGGTTTGGGAACTGAAGCGTTCATCTAGCCATCCAACTAGATATCAGTAATTTTCTGGAGAACAGAAGAGATTCTTATCATGTGACTCTTAATTTGCATACATTCTAATGCTAAATTGTGTATTTTCTTCTGAGCAAAAGTGCACTTACTACCCAGATAAATAGCTACAAAAGAAATTGATAACAAAAAGGCCTACGATGTGATCTACTTAGATTTCCAGAAGGCCTTTGATGTTGTCC
>JAAGVU020000039.1:11022208-11041784 GCA_011763525.2 Mormyrus iriodes
ACACGGGATGCTGGGCGGATGTCGCGGCGTTCACTGCGCCACCTAGCGGTGGGGTATCTGAAGCTGGCTCGTAACCCAAATTTTAGCTCTCAACTCAAAGCAAAAAATCGCCAGAGAGACGGCTCGAATCTTGAAAAACTCGTAAGTTGGGACTCTCGTAAGTCAAGGTACCAATGAATTTGTGACACTACGATATGCATTTTACATAAGACAAGAAAACTTTATTCATCCCGAGGGAAATTATTGTGTGAAGGACTAACTCTCACCGTGCAAGATTAACACAACAGAGTTTAAAAATACAAAATATAGGCAATACAATTCAACACAGGAATGCAGTATAAAATACGGAATAGCCTTAACAAAAAAGCATTAATAGACAAGGTGTGTAGGAAGGAAGAGCCTCGTCTGTGCTACTTTCCCCAGTCGTGTCAGTAAAGCGCGCATTTTCAAAACAGCAACGCTGTTCGTTTAATTTTTTTTTCATTCTAAATAACCGCTAAGTATTAAAAAAATCCAAGATTTTTCCAATTTTGGACAAATGTTTAATGTTCATACAAGAAAAAATCTCTTCAAAATCTCTTAAAAATCATTATTTGTACTTGGAAAACAAAATATTAGCAAAAACCACACAAGAACATTACTGGGTGTAATTCTCCATAAACCTTAGTCAGTAGTATATGAAAATGTGAGGGGGGAATTGCATAAAACAAATATACTCATTATGATGATATTTTACATATTATATTTTTTAGATTGTAACTACCATTCCCCCCCCTTCTGAACCATGGGAAATCCAGCCTTTTAAATCCTGTTTCTTGAACCAGACTCCATTAGATGGTTGTGGTATTGTAACCCATACAAGGTACAGTACATGCAATGCAAGGTGCAGTTAATACAGTTAAGGTGCAACTAAATGTAGACGTTTGCAGTGTTGTATTAAAGGGACTGGAGTGACAGATGAATAATACGGTGTCTATAGATTTTCAGGCATATCTCTTATTTGATCTGTTTTATGATCAGCGGAAAGCCGGTACGTGCAGAACCCAAGTGCGTTTTGAGGTGCAGCATGGCCGCCCGCACTGCTCCCAAGCGTCAGACCACGGGCGGAGTGACCCATGCGGAGTGACCCGGCGGCGCGTGCGTGCGTGCTCGCACGCGGGGGTGTCGCACACTCCGACGTGCTCGTGGGGCGGCGCTGTCACACGTGTCCCCTCCCACCCCCACCCCCCATGCATTCCCAGTTTACCGCCGTGGTCCGTGCACTTCGCTCCTAACACCGGTCCGGTCTACGGAAAACATGGTAAGCGGGGACTCCGCCGCCAGGGACTGGCAGCGCGGCGCGCTTTTATTCAGCTGATCATCCGCATGGCGGCCGCGTGTTAGCGGCCGGGGGGCAGTCACGGGACCGCGAACGGCACCGAAATAAATGGGAGATGTGCATTATTACAAGTTAGGATCGGTGTTCGCATAGGCACCTCGGGCCTTTTAAGCCCTCAGGCGGCCATTTTAGCCTAATTATAGCCTGAGTAAACGGGTGCAGAGTTATAATAACTAAAGTTAATAAAAAATATTTTTTTTTCTTAATTCTTAACATCAGTACTGATGTAATGTATATATTTTATAACAAACTTTATATTTGTCTATAATGAGTTTTTATACATCTTTCTATTATTATTATTATTATTACTATTATTATTATTATTATTATTATTATTATTATTATTATTATTGCAGTAAGCGGATGGTGGGAGCCAGTGTGCGCCCTGCGGCGATCGGCAGGCGGTCTGCGGTTTCTCCGCCCCCGTAAACCGCACCATCACTCTGTTCACTGCGCTTTTCCTTGATAAATGCTTTCTTCTCCTTCTAAAAATACCACGTGTGTATTAACTAGGTTCGCTTACTGACAGACGCCTAAGGGACTTGTCACTCTGTTTCATACCGTCCTCACTTGTAATTAAGAGTTTGACTTGTCTTGGTTCTTTTTATTTTACTTCAACATGGCATCCGAAGTTACTCCCATTCCCAGAGTACAATGTCATTTATATATAAAATAGATTTGACAAGAAGTTAGTGACTGATTATTTAAAAACTTAAATAAATGCGTTTTTTAACTTTAAAAAATAGATTATCCAGGCAGCAGGGTAGTTACTCTGACAGATGCCATTTAGCGAATTTGCTGTGGATATAGTATCATGATTGGAATCAAGTGCCCTCTGTATTATATTCACTTTTATGGTTAGAGAAAAAGGCTTGCTAAAACACTGGCTGACTGGTATGCCCATGACCTATTTCAGCTCTGACTAATGCGTGACTATGTGAAGAGGGTAGGTGAGGTGGCAATAAGGCATGGTCCTGTAGAGGCCTTTCTTGACCAGTTGAATCATTTTTGGGTGGTTTGGATTTATACCTGTGTTACAGTATTTGCTAGGTAAAAAATAATAAATCTAGTATTTGTGCCATTTGATGTTATGTCTGTGTGTGAAATAAAGCACCTGCTCAGCTGTGCTGCTCCCGTCTGGCAGGCCTCGGGCGTCACAGTGAGCGATGAAGTCATCAAGGTGTTCAATGACATGAAGGTGCGCAAGTCCTCGTCGTCCGAAGACGTCAAAAAACGCAAGAAGGCCGTGCTGTTCTGCCTCAGTGAGGACAAGAAGAAGATTGTCGTGGAGGAGGGCAAACAGATCCTCGTTGGTGACATTGGGGAATCGGTGGACGACCCGTACGCCTCTTTCGTGAAGCTTCTACCGCTCAACGACTGCTGCTACGGCCTGTACGACGCCACATATGAAACGAAGGAGTCAAAAAAGGAAGACTTGGTGTTTATATTTTGGTATGTTTGTTGCCTGGCTGATGTCATTATGTTTGGCTGTAGAAAGAGAATATGGATGATGGACAGGTCTGCTGTAGAGATTTCTGTTCTGTCTCCATTCATGACTCTCACCTCACAGGGCCCCTGAAAACGCCCCTTTAAAAAGTAAGATGATCTATGCGAGCTCCAAAGATGCCATAAAGAAGAAGTTCACAGGTGAGCTTGTACCCAGGGCACTTTCACTGTGTCTAAAACAGATTTATAGGGATGAGTCTTCCTGAAAAGTGACTGGAGGAATGTTCCTGTTGTTTATACCGATTTAGGATATGTGGCTATGTTTCTTAGCTAAGTGGAGTCAAAGTTTCAGTTTTGTGGGATGCATAATCTCAGAACTTGGATGGTTTATGGTCCAGGTCGCGGAAAAGCTCACAGCCCATAATGACTGCCTGGTTAGAGCTTTGCTGTGATCACAGACTCGCGGCATCATGGGTCAAGCCGGTGCAGTATTTCCCACATGGGAGCGGTTTCTCTCGCTCCTTTCCACACTGCCTTTCTAAAGTACTTTATTCAGCCGTTTGTCCTCTGTGAATTGTGGGATTCTTAATACTTTCACCTAAACTGCTAGCCAGGGCTCTCCTAAGTGGGGAATCCTGCACTCCAAAACTCCATAACAAGTTTTCAACACAATCTAAACATTCAACCAGGCTTGGAGTTTTGGTGATATAATTTACCAGGGAGGGTTGGGTGGTTTTGATTGTCAAACCCCCTTCCATTCTTGGTGAATTTTCCAATGGCCCCCCTCGCTGTTTTCAAAATACTGCATACTGTGGTATAATGTCTGGATGGTATGAAGAATGTGATACTGTCCAGTTCTACATCGTACCTTATTGTCCATATTGATCCAGTCCATTTCTCTAACTTAAATCCAGTTACAATACTGTAACATAAACAGGATGTGATTGACTTTCTGCTCACGTCTCAAGGGGCCCGTTGTGGTGAAATACAGGTCATGCTGCACATTGTGTCTGAGCTGTGTCATGTGACGTCTGCCATTGTTCTGCTGGGGAACAGAGGCCCCACACAAGCTAAAGACTGCAGGCATGCCTCCCATCGGGGGTGCTCGGGGGCGGGGCGGGGGGGGGTGGGTGCTAGCGCCCCACACCTGCCAAGAAACCCTCTGTCCCCACCTGGCCATGTGAGAGCTAGGCTGGCACTGACTGTGCCCTTTCACCCCTTCCTGTTGCCATTACAGTTCCTGGTCTCTCTCCATTCTCCAGGCATCAAGCACGAGTGGCAAGTGAATGGTTTAGATGACATCCAGGACCGCTCCACGCTGGCGGAGAAGCTGGGGGGAAATGTGGTGGTTTCCCTGGAAGGGAGACCTTTGTAAACTGAGGGACACGTGCCATTAGGATCGCCAGCTTCCATCAAATCAGCACTTTTAATATAATTTTATCCAGTTGGAATCTTTTTTCTCCTTAAAATATTTTTTCCTGCATGAAGGACCTCTCACAAACTAATACAAAGCCCTACCAGACATTCCCATTCTGTATTTCCTAATCCTGGTAGATCACAGAGCTGAATCCCAAAGCATGCTTTCAAGACTAACGCCGTACCGCAACGAAGCGAGGAAAACGCCCTCCGTCGCGGAGAAGGCCGAGGGATCCGCGGAACCAAAAGGGCGCCACGCGTGTTTGTGCCACACGCTCGCCAAGGCTGTTTTTGTCAAGAGGATAAGAGCGGGAGGAATGAGCTTGCTGGAACATTTTGACTGTCATGACTGCCTGCCACCAAGGAGCCTGCCAGAGTTCAGCTCTGTGTGTCCTTGGGCTGAGTTTCCATGGGGTCTGATAGTTTGACTTCTTAATCCCAGGTGTTTCAGCACCACAAGACGTGACCAGCTAAGCAGATGAAGCCCTTTTTGTAAGAAAATCTTTTTTTTTTTTAATTTAGACCAGACAGGTAAAAAAGAACAGTTCCTGTTGAGTTTCTGTTTTTCGTTCATGCTTACGGGAAAGAAGATTCTTTTGGTTACCGCTAAAGAGTACGCTCGAGAGTACAACCGGTATCAGTGTTTGTTGGGAGAGTTCGGCCTTTGTTACGAACAGGAAACCCTGATAGAAAGGACATTGTCAGGATTGCAATAATTGTCCAGATAGATTTGCTTCAGGAGGGACAATGTTTCTTTGATCAGCAAAGTCATCATGTTGCAATAAAACTTGTGAAAATTATGACTCGTTTTGTTGAATTGAACTGGATCGCTACACTCTTAATTCACTTGCACAAGGCAGGTCAAACTCGGCTTATATGTAGTGACAAGTCTTTTGTTAAGACTCGTAGCAGCGCTGAACCACCTTGTGACACATTTCTAAATAACAAAAATCAAGAAATTTGGTATAATTAGCTTTTTGGATGTTTTTTGAACGATTCGTTAACGAGGGCTCACTTGATCATAGAGAAGCTGTTCATAAAGATTAAACCCTCTACACTTTTACCTCCTAGACAAATGAAAGTAGTTAATTAAGTATCAGTGGTAGTGCTAATGTGTGAGTGAACGGTGACATGTGGCACGGGACAAATTTTCATTTTTGAAGCCGAGAGCAGGTGGGAAGTAACTGATGATGAAACGACTCATGGGATCCCACAAAAAGAATTATAATAAATAAGTATTGCTGAAATATGCTTTTTGTTATTTTATCAAACTTTTACTCAAGTTTGTGAGTCAACAAAAACTTATATTACAATTTTCAGCAGATAAGAGAAAAATAGGCTACTATGCCTAATTTGGTTCTTACGCAGCCAGCCTAAGCCGAAACTTTCGGAAGGACGTTAGCATTTTGAAAGTCTCTTCGTCATTCTTTTGAGCGTCCAGCTAATGATGGCAGAGCACAAAAGTCTTTAACATCTGAGGAGGTATGTGGCTGCCTAAGGAGAGGTGAAAGTAAAATTGTCGAAGTAAGTAAGGGAAAGCAGGAATTTGGCAGGTCTTTTCCATCGTAAGTGACCACAATGGGAACCACTTGCCTTTTGACTGTTGTGACAAATGCAACTAAGTACTATCAGACACTGGGCACAAGTCTGGCACTTCAGGGCCACATGTTCAGTTTCGAAGGACCAGACGACACTGACATTCATGGCAAGTGCAAGCAAATCAAAAAAGTGACAACTAGACTAAAAAAAAATAAAACCACAAAAATGTGTGGATTTTGTTTGTGCAGATCTATGACCTGTCACTGCAAATGCTGCAGGTGCAGTATGTCTATGTGTATGACTACTATGTGTGAAACATGGCCTATTTAAGGTTTGTCTTTAGTCTTCACCTGAAAATAAGTATAACCAAATGAAATGTTATTTCCTTTGTGGGCGTGAGCGGGACAAAACATGACAACCTTCTGCAGGAACGGGACAGAGTCTTGCGGCTGTGGGCAAAATTTGAAAGTCTCTTGCAGACTTCCACTTGACAGGTGCTTATTGATCAAATTTGGGAATAAAAATGACTGCAGACCCACATCTGTATATGGAGTGTATACATTCAGAGGGGTCCTCTGTCCAGAGCAGTGTGGAGCGGCTCCAAAAATCACTGCTGTGGAATGACTGAACCTGGGTGGAGTCCAGGCCCGGCTGGCCTCCCATGTGGGGAATGTGATCCGGGGCTGTGGAGTAGCGCTCATCAGGCCGTACTATTTATGGCAAACGCATGCTTTTGTGTCTTGTCATTCTCGTCCACAGATGGCCTAACGAGAAGCACTTATAGTGCTCAGCGAGTGGGGAACCAGCCAGTGCTGCTGTGTGTAGGCGGGATTAAAGCTGACCCCAGCTGTGTTTGTGAACGTTTGAACGTTCTCTCCCATGTCACGTGAATGTCCTTCATTCCAGAGACACACGGCTATGCTGACTGGCATCTCTGACTTGCCCGTGGCATGCAATCGTGCGCCCTATGACGGCTCACCACTAGGGTGCGCTGTCCTTGGCGGAATGTGGGGTGCCAGTGACTCGCCTGTCACACCACGCCTACTGAATTAGCCCCGAAGCTCAGTAAGGACGACTGTGTGATGGAAATCATAACGGAAGACTTTAGATATAAACATGCTGTATAAACAACCCTGCAAGGCACCCAAAAGGAAAATCCCGAAGGCGGAGAGTCTGACATAACCAGTAAGTCTTCAAAGAAGCTAGCAAACAGGTGAAGGATGTCTGCAATGCCCAACAGAGTAAAAGCACCTAGCTGGCAGGTGTTACATAGCACAGTCTCTTACATCACCGTTTCCCCCCTGACTACAGTGTGACAAAATCACTTTACAATAAAATCATTCACAAAATCCACTGTGCTAGATCAGAACCGTGCCAGAATATTAAGTTAAAGAACTCCAGCTCGTGTTCTCGATCTTCCCCCTTCCATCTTTGCTCAACACAAAAGACTTCAAACACTGTCATTATCAATCAAAATCCAACGGTTACAGGTTAACCCACAGGACAGTATTTATTTAAAAGAAAAATACAGGTTAGTTATTCATTAGTACCTTTTATATCGACTCATAAGTTATCACGTTATGCCTCTGTAACTAACATCTCCTTATTTACAGTATTGCTCGAGTTGACAGAAAGCTGCAGTCATTTGGGAAAGGGGGGTAAGTGTGGGGCTGTGTGGGTACACCAGGACAGCCACACCTGCAGGGGGAGCTGTCTGTGTTCGGCAGCAAATTCTGGCACTTACAGGCGATACAAGGATGGGGCGGGGGGACTTCATTCCCCAGTCGCTGTAAGAGCATCAGCCAGCCACCCATTTTATGCGTCTATATCACACGTGGTAAAAACCATCTTGGAGTAATGCTCCCCGTATAATCAGAAATCCAGAAGCACATGGCTCAGGCAGTCCATCGGATCCCCCTGCCCACTCATCTCAAGTCATGGAAACAGGTATGAAGGAGGATTTTCGGAAGGGGGGGGCATATTGTGCTGGGCCATCCAACTTCTCTGCCAAATTAAGGAACGCAAGAGTGGGGGGGTGAGGGACACCATACAGAACAGCGGCTCAGCTGTGCAGTACATCACACCTACTCGTGATATACACCCCCGCCTAGCGGCGGAAAAACTTGAGGTAGACAACAGCTCCCAGGATGGCCAGCTCCATGAGAATGATGACCGACAGAAGGAGCTTATTAGTCATGATCCTGTAGGGGGCAGTAACAGCAGGAGAGGAGGCATGTCAGAGTAAGGAAAGTTGGGGGGGGGGGCATACAAAGGCCTAGTGCTACAATGACCACAGGTGATAGCCAAATGCTACAAGGACTTTGGGAAACAGAATTAAAGAGCTAATCGATCCCATAATTCTATGCTTAAGAGACACATGAGACATGTGAAGATGATGATAGCCAGGAATTAAGTGCAGTACATTTCTTAACTGTATAAATAAAAGTGGTAAAACGAGGGTGTTAAGGAGAGGCTTCAGCTGTGAGGGTCACTCACCGTCGAGACATGGAGCGCAGAATCCTGCGACTGCGGCTCAGGTTCTCCCCGGTGTGAATGAGCTGTGGACAGGGGACAGTCGGTTATTATAATGACACCCATCTCCCTTAGCACCCACTCATGTGCTAATCCACTGACCCGGTCACGGGTCCGGTCCAGCTGCTCCCTCTGCTCCCCCAGCTCCTCAATGATGTCGGTGCCGATGTGCTCGGTCTCCACGGCAATTCGCTGGCTGCGTTCGATGCTCTGCGTGGCACGGTGCAAGGACTCCGTACCTTGGAGGAGCAGCGCGCGATGGGACTGTGCCTGGGTCTAACACACAAAGACAAGCTGAATCAGGACAAGCAAAGACACCATATTATTTTACCAGTGCTAAGCCCATGTACACTGTTGTGTGTATCAGGGCTCAGCAGCACATAAAACATCACAGGTTAACAGGGTTGGCAACTCTGGTCAGATGGATGGAGTGACATTTTCAATTCAAGACAAGCCTGCACACACATGCAGATTCATTTTCATGCATGTAAGTGTTTTAGTACCTAGTAAATAGTCTGTATGGTTTGCAAACTACCCCAACACTTTTGAATTAGCTAATTTTAGGTTTATAATGTAATAATATAGATTTGCCATAAGATTTCTTGCGAAATCAGATTTTATAAAAATATTTTGAAAGCAGTGCCTGCAAAGTTTCAAGTTGATTCTCCAAAAAAGGAGTTCAAGTTAAGTACACTGTAATAGGTTCCTTTATAAGGATTTGAATAGGCATATTTTGGTCACAAGTTCCTTAATCACTGGAAGAATTACAAAAGTAAGAAGCCCATTGCGGCGCCGCTGCAGCCGCAGTTTGCCGGAGAGGCGCGGACTGGAGCCTGCCGTCCGCACTCACGCTCTGCTCATTCTGCGAGGCGTAGATGCCACCGCTGCCGTGGCCGCTCTCCCCTGGCCGGCCGGAGAAGCCCAGGGACGCCTCGGAGCTTTTCATGTCGCGCTGCAGCTTGCCCAGGTCCCTGCGATACAGGCGCAGTTTCGCCGACATCGAGTTGCGAAAAGAGGAGGGCGCTATCTGCAGCTCTTTATCCATGCCCTGCAGCTGCAGTCACAAAGCACTCATATTAGGAACGACCCTTATAATAACGACAGTGCAGAGGACCGAAACAACTAAAATTGCAACAGTCTAATTCTAAAAAATAGAATGTGTACGAATTTAAATATACCATTTCCTCTGCCTCTCCCACTTTTTCATCAAAGTCTCTGACCATCCTCTTCCTTTCCTCTGAAACAAAACGTAAATAATACATGACAGTAATCAGGGGTCCAAGCACAGACGGTGCTGGATCCCTATCTTTTTTTTTTTTTTTTTACTTAGTTTTAATTAGAAGTCGAGCATATTATTACCATATCCTGGAATGATTAAATCTCCCTTATTCTGGAGAGTGAAGAAAAACGTAATTCCGAGCAGGTAACCTGCACAATAACAACGTTTATACCAGAACAAAAACTAATCACTGCATTAATTCGTTGTCGAACAAGTAATTTTACTACAGATATACAAGAAACAGTTTCAGGTGACAATAAAATCCCGACATCCGAAACACCTCCATGTTTACAAATGTTAAACTTACTAAACATATTACAGATGATACAGCCACAAGCCACACGGGTCGCAATCCCAAAACAGTCATTTGGCAATCAGGCGATGATTACGACGATAATAAAATTTACTAAGGTGCCATCATTATAATCTCAAACAGCCAATTCGTACGCCGTGTTTACATCTCCGCCACAAACTTAATTTCTGCAATAACATGAGCTGGTACCTCCGTGACATCGAGCAGCTCTGTCCGGCATCAACTTCAGTTCATCATAGAGACTTTTATAGATTTCGTGCAATTTTTCAAACTCCTCCGACGACATTTTACAGTGCTTTATATCTGGCCTGTTGGACGAATGTTTTTTCAAATATGAAATGCTTCCCGATACGCATTTGTTGCGGCTGGCCCCGCATTAGAGAGCAGAGGAAACACGGCATACTCCAACTTCCGCAATGCTACCGAGAGGTCCTTCGCCTGACCTGCTGCCCGACGCTATAGATTAATGTACTATTTTTTTTTCTCGTAATAAACAGATTGAAATATATTTATAATATGGCTGTTTTACAGTTGATATATTAAAAACTAATATATATTTCTGTATTCTATCATGCGATCGCCTAACGTACTATTTACATTCAGGCAGGGCTGTTGTGTGCCTCCAGTAGAAGTGTATGCTATGGGTAGTCTGCTGCTAAACTGCTGCCCAAATGAATTAACGACGCATTTTAAATGACAACTTTAAATATTCAAATCGACATCATTATCGACATCAACTGTAATAACATTTCTGGTCATATATTTATTTAATCATCGTTAGTGAAACAAATTGCGCATTTGTAATGCGTCAAATAATGATTAATTATCGTGTGATCTGAATCTCCGAAAAATAGGAACAATCAAAAAAGAGCTGGTGTGGGCCCAGTGGTTAGCAGCGTAGCCTCAAGCATCCACTGCATCACTTGCACGTGACACCGCATCCGGGCACACTGGCGTCCTCTCCAGGTGGCGTCTCTAAATTGGCAGTAGTGTAAGATTGTGTACTCTGAGATGGGCTGGTATGTAGTGCAGGTTGAACCCAGCTTTAAGACTTGTTTCCTGGTCTAGGCTGCACCATGACGCTGGATTTGATAAGTGGTCTTGGAGTATTGCTGGATCTGTATTAATATTAATGGATATTGATTAAAAATTAATATGAATAAAATGCATGAAACCAAAGCTCTCGGTTATGTGTAAAGTAATAATGAAATTCTGATGTAGGAACTGGTTCATTATTAAAGACACTTGTAGGCCATGTCTTCTACCGTATGACCTAAGGTTTGTTGGCATGTTAAGGACTGGACAGGAACCAGGAAAAAGTCACAAGTACACCAGTGGTAGCAATATTTTTTATTTATTTTACTTTTTCATTAAATCAGTTGGAGAAAATACCTTTTGTTCTGTATAATAAAATATGTTACTTTTTTTTCAGAAGAAAAAAGTACACTCCCCTTTTTGTAAACTTGAAGAGTGATGCGAAAAGTGGGGGGGGGGTAGGGAGCAGAGATAAGGTGGAACACGTACAAAAACCCAAAAACGTGCTCTATGGGCTGGGGACGTTGGCTTGTCACGGTGCAGGGTTATTATGGCCTGGCAGTGGCGGGGGCTCAGCGGGCTCGAGTCGGCAGGCATGGTGTGCAGGAGGAGTTCAGAGGTCGCTCTCCCCGTACAGGGCAGTGGAGAAGGACATGTAGTCAAGGGCCCCGGGCACGGCATCGCGCCCAGTGTAGGGCGCCATGCGGGCGATGCAGTACTCTGCCTGGTCTGGTGGCAGCTCCCGGCGCAGCTCGTCCGCAAGGATGTAGTTCTGAGGAAGATAAGATAAGCGTTTTGACAGTCTGGGACTGAATTAAAGGCAGCTTGGGCCATTTGTGGCCCTCCTCCTGTAAACACCTGGGTAGTGATTTTGTCTGTAGCTTCAAACAGACCCCTGCTGATGTTTACACAAGTTAACTCATTTTCCATTTACTGTCATGGCTTCGCTGAGCAAATTCATGCGTGCATCTTATTTGTTTAAAATAACTCCTCCGTTGTTTAAAACATCTCCTCTATTTATTGACAATTGACTATTTCACTACGAAATTTGAATTCCCAATGGTCCCCTAACAATTTATGCTACTATAACAGCATAACTAGAGAATAATAATAAAATATTTGTTATAAAATCATCATCGCACTGTAATGTCTTGTGCTAATGAGTGTATCGGCACGGCGTGTTCTCGCGTACAGACCAGAGACCAACGTGCAAACTAAAAACTCCTGAATCCATGGAAACGGAAGTTTTAGATGTGGAGAGAATGACTGAGTGACTGAAGTATTTTGGGAAGCAAAAGAACAGATATCTTAAGAGAAGTTTAATGTGAGAAAGCTCTGTTTTTTCTGAAACATTGACTAATCCTTAATCCTTATCTGAAGATCCTTTCCAGACTACATACCAACTTGTTAAAATAATAATTTAGAACGTTCCTTCTAGCCTGCTCAGAGTAAAAAACTAGAAGATGGATGGACGGATTAATGTTTCTTATTGGAAGATATTTTCATATTAAAAAGTTACTACACATTTGATTCTTTTTATTGGTGTTCAGTGATGAAAGCACTCATGTCCACTTCCTGCTTCTTCCAACATCTGCACAACATCATTCCTAAGATACCTTTGAAGGTCATCTCCATGGCAGCAGTAAAAGATGACTCCCAGATTTAGTTCTACCTCTCTCCTTTAGCCTTATCCATCTGACTAAAGCTCTACTCCATCCAACCATGACACCCTGCAGGCATCATTACCTACCTTGTCACCTGCCAACACCTTGAAGGAAGCCATGACCTGATCTGCTGTATCTGTGTCAGCAGCTTCCCGGGACATGAAATCGATGAATGCCTGGAAGGTGATGACGCCAAGCCGGTTTGGGTCCACGATGCTCATGATGCGAGCAAACTCCGCCTCGCTCTGTGAATGACACGAGGGAGAGAGATTCCACTGGTGGGGATCATGCACGCTCTTAAACCGTGAAAACAGATATTATCTCCATGCGTTTAGGGACAACGATGATACAATCTACTTGGCATAACTGCTCTCCATTTTGTTCGAAGATGTTCCGTGTTACACAATGCTGAATGACTTGTTTTTAAAGGTTAATGGAATGAGCTGAGAATCAGCCAGGCAGATCTTCGTCATGGCATCTTGGCGGTCTGGTGAAAATGTTTGCTCGTTGACTGGTGTCATGCTCAGACAGCTTAGATAAACTCCGCCCATCGAGTGACTGATCATTCACCCATCAAGAAGAGCCAGTGACACTGGGTGTCTCAGATTTCTGCACTGCCTCTTCAAACAAAACAAACCGCCTTGTCATCCCCGTGGAGTAATGTGATGCAGGGGGTGCTTTCACAGCCCTGTCATCAAGTCCACTTTTGTCACTGATTGTGTTAATTTGTCTTCACATTATCTACAGTCACAAAGAGAGAACACTCACTATAATACAACTTTGTTAGTTCTTATTGTGCTTACAGATTGGCCATTTACATAAAACTGTTAAAAGAAACGATAAACCATTACATAGTGCAATGATGGAGCTAAAGATATTTAACTGTATCAAAACAAAAAAATAAATCTGAACCAAGACAGTCAATTAAACTGTCCACACTCTGGATTAAGAAAGATTTATGTAGATCAATACCATCAGTTTAACGCAATCAACTGCCAAAGGGCTTCTTTCACCTGCTTGTAGGCTGCTGTGTGTTCAACCGGAGCATAGAAATGCCTTAAATGTATGCTAAGTGACACAAGCCGACTGAGATGGATCGGTCAACCACCAGGGGGCATTTGGAAAACGGCTTTACCAGGTTATAACCCATGGAGATAAGGCAGGTTTTGAAGTCATCGGCTTCCATCATTCCTGTTCTCTTCTATGGGGGGGTGGGGGGGGATGAAGTATGACACACAATCCAAGGGGGTAGCAAAAGAACAGGGAACAGAGGAGATGAGGGATGGCAAAAGAACGGGGAACAGAGGAGATGGGGGATGGCAAAAGAACAGGGATAGAGGAGATGGGGGATGGCAAAAGAACAGGGATAGAGGAGATGGGGGATGGCAAAAGAACGGGGATAGAGGAGATGGGGGATGGCAAAAGAACAGGGATAGAGGAGATGGGGGATTGGTTTATTGGTTTGAGAGGTGTAATGGATTAAAGAGAACAGCAAGGAACAGGAAAGGTTCATAGAGGGAAATTTTTATACAATATGTACAAAGTGTTTTCAGTGAAGAGAAGACAAAAACAGAAATATCAGTTTTTGAGAAATAAAGGAGAGAATGGGGGAGGGATTGAAAATACAAAATAAAATAAAAAAAAACAAGAGAATGATTAAACGGGGCACCCAGCAAATGGGGCCAGACGTTTGAGTACCTGTGAGTCGTTGGCCATATCGAAGCCCAGGCTTATCAAGCAGGCCTTGAACTCCTCGGCGCCCAGCGTGCCCGAGTGGTCCTGATGGCGTGGTCAGCGCATGCAGCCGTGTGTGGTGAGCGTCAGGGGAGAGGCCAGGGGACAGGGGCGGGGTTTTGGGTGTGTCATGCAGGTTTATGCAGGTTGTGTGGTGAGGTAAGGGCAGGTGAGGAACAGAGACGTGCACGGGAGACAGAAGAGAAGCAGAGTAAGAACACGGGACGTGCATGGCTGTGAGGTCAGTCACTGGGAGGCGCTGCAAACACGACTGGGGGCCATTCATGTTGCTTTTACATTACAGTGCCATTAGAGCATTTGATCAGAGTATCTTTTGTGACAAACATGAAAGATTCTAGTCCTTCTCTTTACCAGAACTCAACAGGGCTGTCAGGCTCTGATTGGGCAAACACTGCTGCCAGTCTAATTACAGGGTGTTTTTCACAAATCTTATTATAGTTTTACTCTCCAGAACAGCAGTATCCATTAAATTTTATAAAACAAGGTGATAGCCTTAAGTACATACATCTCATCTGCTCTAGCAGCCATTTGTTCAGTGGTATCTAGAATCCAAATTATTTCCAAATACATAATTAGTCTGTAGTCCTTAATATTCTTTGTTTCTATAGCTGGATAAATATTTTCTTAAATAAAAATCTAGTGCTTTTAATTCCCATGCAATCTGGCCAGTTATGTATGGTACTTTTAAGACAGCTAATATTTGTATATCTAGGGGATGTTGGCTCATGTTCTCGTACTAAGGCCTCATTCTTAGTTGGCGTGACGGTGTAGACACAGCATTGGAGGCATTAGGGTGAGGCAGGGCAGGCAGACAGGCACAGATTTCAGCTCTAAGGGTTTTTAAATTCAGCTCTGACAAGACAACGGTGGTACATGGAGCTGGCACCGGAGGTGAGTGTGGCAGACTCATTGTGTGAAGAACCAGCAGAGAAACGAATCTTCATACACGCAGATCAGCCAGGCTAATTAGGAATACTGCACATTTCATATTAAGACAATGGATTTTCAGCAATATTCTTCACTAATTAAAATGTCAATATCTTTGTGTCAACCCTTCCTCCTTAATATTAATTAATGATTCAAAAATCCTGTGCTAAGTGCTTGTCTGACAATCATTGTTATGAGCATATTAAGATATCTACTGTCATATGAGTACCAACTCACAATACATTATATTATAATCTTAATGGGCAAAAACTCCACTAGTATTAGAAGCCTAAACAACACAAACTTTGAATTCATGTCTCTTAGGTGCCCCCTGAAGGAGAGACAGTGAATAACACGAAATCTAGCATACGCTCACTAAAAACCTAATGAGGCCAGAACTTCAAATTAACCATCTTGATTTAAGAACTCTCCTCATTCATTTACAGGTCCCTCTCCTATCCAAAACCACCCCTTGGACCAACCCGGTCAAAGTGGTTGAAGGAGGCCCGGAACTCGTTCATCTGGTCTTGGCTGATGCCCTTGGCGTCCCGAGTCAGGATCTGGTTCTCAATCTCGTTGATGGTGCGGGCGATGGTCGTCAGCAGCTGTTCCCAGCCCACACGGATGTGCTGGGGGGGGGGTGGTGGTAGAGGAGGCGGAGCAAGCAAGAGAAACAGGGGTGGGAAAAGCAACACGTTGAGTGGAATTGTTGACTCACCAGATACATAATCAAGACAATATCAGTTTCATAGTGTTCATATAAATGGTTTAAACTTGTTTCAGAACAGTAAGTCTAAGTACAGCCCAACAGCTAAAACCGCCTTCTGCATATGACCTCTGTTGTGCTCTCATAGTGGCTGATAACAATTATTATCCCACCAATGAGGGGACAGTTTGAAACTATGGGTGTATCCAAAATCGAACACTAGTTTGCTATGTAGTAGGTGAAATATAGTATGCAACATGGGCATTATGTCCCAGTCCTCAGTATGGATGAGATAATAGGCAAATGGTACCCGGATGACACAATGCATTCTACGAGTCTCAGAAGTGTGCAACCGATGGACGCTATGCTAACCCATAAAGCCACTGGAGTGGCTGAGATCGCCGCTTACTCAGAAATTTGACAAGATGGCACAAAAAGTAATAATAAAACAGAAAAAAGTACCCAGTTACATTAGTAAATGTAGCAACTTAAATATGTATTTTTTTTGTTGATAGTTTATAACAGTTTTTAACTTTCACCAGAGTCAAGCTATTTCATTGGACAAACTTCCGGGTCAGGTAATATGCAAGATGGCATCCGTAGTTTGTCCGAATGTAAGCATACTGTTCTCATGCTTACACACAGTATGTAGTGCACTAATGATGAAGTTCAGTACCTACTGTGTAAGTATGCAGTTTCGGACCACCTGCACCTCTGATTGGCTTTAATCACTGTGGCAAACGACTGAAGATAATCAGTCCCACAGCAGATCACATACTCTCAACCCTTAGTGAGTCTTTCAGGCTAAAGTGTATGACGACACAGCTTCCCAGCAGAGAGAGTGAATCAAAGAGCAGTCAAACAGACTGGGCATCTGACAGGACATTGCAGCCCTTGGTACCTCCATAGTGTAGTTGGTGTGCTTGTTGTCGAAGATGAGTGCCTCCTGGATGAGCTGATGGTCGCCTTCCAGCTGATCGATCTTAGGCTTGTAGTTGATGATATTCTTCTCATATTGGCGCAGCTGCATCAGCTGGGTCTCCAGGGTCCCATGCATCTCTATGGAGATGCGCCCGATTTCCTGTATGGAGACAGGGCACCGGACGCTGAGCATGCTAGGAGGGCACTGCTCAGTTTGCTGCAGGGCTTTCGGAAGGACGGCATGTACAAAATGTACTGTGACTCTCTCAGCACCTCAAGCTTGTGTTCTCTACCTTTTTCACATTGTGCAAAACATTGTGTCTAAAATTAATAAACAGACTGGATGATGTATATGTAAATGACAAACCAAATGTTATTTGCAACAGAAGATACAACATTTTAATATCATTTTATATAATAAAATTATTAACAATAATTAGAATATAATTAATTGTTTGTTAAGCTGGAACAAGAATGTAAGGTAGGATTATGAATACGTTTTTTTTTTTAACGACAGTGACGGCCATCGATTCTGGGACAGGGTCAGCCTTGGTACCGGGCTCACCTCCATCTTGGTCTGGATCCAGGGCCCGATGACATTGGCCTGCCCGGCGAACTGCCTGCGCAGGCGTTCGTTGTCCTGCTGCCGTGTGTGCTCCTCCACCAGGGCCTGGTCCCTCTGGGGCACCAGCTGCCGGACCTGTTCCGAGAGGGGGCAGCACGCGCTGTGAAGCCAGTGGGTCACGCTAACGGCAGCCGGGCTAGTGCTGGTGCAGCCTGACCCACGCATGGGACATCACGGCTCTTAGCGGACAGTGACGGCGGCTCGCGGTGTTTACTGCTTGGACACAGAACGCCACGGAACCAGCGTCCCGGGGGGCCTGGGCCGAACCTGCTCCAGGTTCTGTTATAACTGCTGCTCAGTTTCCCCTCAGTGTTGCTCACCATTATCATGAATCATTGTCTTGTGCATGTACAAGAGCTCCTGTTTTATTAAGCTGCAAACATTCCTCACGTTAAAATCTCTGACTGTAACGTTGCGTACTGATAGGTAGACATGGAGCAAACATTTCCTTAAGATAAAAATCCCTGCTAGTGGCAGTAGCAAGTGTTATTATCTGGGGTGCAACGCGCAGCATTCTACAGATCTAGGCACAAAAATATCTGTATCAGATTTGAACAGGCTGTTGACAGAGATGCCTAAAATAGTTTTTTTTTCAATTCTCAGAGAGGATGTACTGATTAGAAGGACAGCTCTGTCTTCCTGGAACTGCGTGCTGAGATGAAGTTCAGATATGCAAAATGACATAATGGCAGACAACAGCCATGTAAAGTAGATTAGCTACAAGGTTACTGGGTGCCAGGTCTAAGGTACAGTACAGCCTGTCAGTGGGCCAGTCCCTGCAGGTCTAATGGTGCTTTTCCACTGCCACCAAGATCCAAGCTGTACCCAAGCCATGCCACGAACTGGCAGTTTTCCATTGTAAAGTATGCGAGCTGTACCCAACCTGTACCCATGGTGACATGGTCCTGCTTACTAGCAGGGCTGAAAGCGTGACCAAACCGAGTTGGTTGCAACACCACCATCTGATTGGTCAAAATGCACACAGATACCAGGCATCTGTAATATGCCTGATTATCCGAGGAAAACACAGTATATTTTATATATTATTTGTTTTTGTATCACACATCACTATGTATTGCTGAATCACCCAATAACTAGGAACTTGAAAAATTCCAACTTCCTATTTTGAAAAGTACTATAGAACAGCTGAATGGAATGGATTCGTAATGCAAAATTACACAAGACAATGCTTACTCAACTAACATTTGATGCTAACATAACACGGCGAATCTCACTGCCCTGCTAGTGGAAATTAACACTCATTAAATCATGATGTACAAGATATGACAGTAAATAAGTGTCTCTTTGGTTTTACGTCAAACCCGGCAACGCCTTTACCGAGCCGACCCATCTGCAGTGGAAAACCACGCTGTAATTAGTCTCTCTTCACGGTACAGGTTGGGTATGGCCTGGTTCCTGTATGCCAGTGGAAAAGTGCACTGGGCCCGTCTCTTCTTGGTGACATTAGCCTGGTCTGATGTTGCTGTTCTTGCGTGACTCGTACAATTCCCAAGGCCACCTGCTTACCTTCTCCCACTTGGCATTGATGGTCTGTGGGGTGATGGTGGTGTAAGGGTTGCTTCCGGCCATGTTGACATGGTAGGTCTGGACGATCTTGGAGATCTCATTGTGAATGCCCAGGATGGCCTGGCGCTCTTTGTCCGCTTCCGGCAGAGTGGCCTTGAACTGCTCGTGAGCTGCTGTTAAACCCTAATCAGACACATGAGCTAGTGAAATACCTGCACTGACACACCACCACTGACGCAGCACCGCAGACAAACTACCACTGACGCAGCACCGCAGACACACTACCACTGACGCAGCACCGCAGACACACTAGCACTGACGCAGCACCGCAGACAAACTACCACTGACGCAGCACCGCAGACAAACTACCACTGACGCAGCAACGCAGACACACTACCACTGACGCACCACCGCAGACACACTACCACTGACGCACCACCGCAGACACACTACCACTGACGCAGCACCGCAGACACACTACCACTGACGCAGCACCGCAGACACACTACCACT
>JAAGVU020000039.1:11041892-11066442 GCA_011763525.2 Mormyrus iriodes
TACCACTGACGCAGCACCGCAGACACACTAGCACTGACGCAGCACCGCAGACACACTAGCACTGACGCAGCACCGCAAACAAACTACCACTGACGCAGCACCACAGACACACTACCACTGACGCAGCACCGCAGACACACTACCACTGACGCACCACCACAGATACATTACTAGTGATGCGCCACTGCAGATGTGCCACTACTCACTGCTGCAACTTGGTGATGCAAAGCACATGAAAACACTCACCACTGCCAGATAAAGACAGACAGACTGACTCAGTCTCACAGGTCATATCATCACCACACCCTGCACCCTCGAAAGTCTCCAGGATAGAGAACATGCACGTCAGTGTCACGCAGGCTCACCTGGATCTCCTCGATGGTGTGGACAATGAAGGTGTCCTGCAGGTCCTCCATGGCACCCTCCATCCAGTTGTTGAAGGGCGCGGCCCGTTTGGCGAACTCCAGATAGAGCTGGTCGATTGTTTCAAGGAGTTTCTCAGTTCTCTGTGAGGCAAAGACATATACGGGAGGCGCAAGTGTGAAGGTTGCGGGCTTCTGATATATGATGGTAGCCACAGTGATGTAGGGCCTCTCGCTCCCTGCCCACTCACCTGAAGGGCCTCGCTGCGCTTTTGGGTCAGGGCGCCCAGGGTGTCCCAAAGGTCACAGATGCGCTGACAGCGGGCGTTCACCCTGGGGGAGTCGTAGTAATCCAGCTCGCTGCAGTACACAAGGAGCATAGGATCAGCAGACTGGAGCAGGATGGATTCTTTATAAAAATACCACATGTAGAGGCAGTTAAAGGAGATCAGTGTGGTCCTGTCCTTCGCTGTCGCTGCCCTTTGTAGAACTTTCACCCCTCTTTCCCTTCACTTGACTCTATACATCCTATTCCCAACCCACGTCATCCCTTGTTCTCTCTCACTTGAGCTCCTGTGCAATGGCAGCAATCTGCTCCACCCGGTCTTGATGGGCGGCCAGGTCACTCTCGAAGGCCTCGTGCTTCTTCAGCAGGGCCTTGATCTCTGACAGGGAAGCGGTCTCAAAATCCTTCTGCTGCAGCATGTCCTCCTTACCTGCAGGGGGAGCCATATCAACAAATGAGGGGGATACACTGGCATTCCAATGTGAGTCTCCATTCATCAGATCTCTATTTTCTTTTCTCAGCAACGGCTGATACAATGTATTTAAAGAAGCTTTAATGCCCCCATTAAACTTATTTAACTTATTTAAAACATCACATGATGCACCAAAGTACAATGAAGGTACCTGTAGTCCAGCCCTCATGAATGGTAGCTTTCTGCCGGAACTTCTCTGCCAGGTGGTCAAGTCTCTCTAGCCGGCGGATCTCGTTGAGCAGCCACTCTTCGTAGCCCTTCTCTGCTCCCTCCAGGCCACTCCAGGCGTTGGAGATGTCCTGACACCAACACGGAATTGTAGCAAAAGCTATTTCTGCCATCTGTAACCTCCTTGTATATTTTACACAAATACTCATATACTTTCCTGGGGACATATTCATATCCAGATATATGTATGTATGACGAGCAACACAAATCAAAATATTTCATCACCTTTGCTCCAGATACCTAAACCTGCTTTCTCAAAGATAAGTCACCGGATAAAAGCATTCGCTAAGTAAATAAAATGTAAAAGTAAATCAAACAGATGCAGTGCTGGGACATAGCCAGACATCACAGAAGCAATAAATAAGTCCAGAATCACCTCTCCTAAAATGTAAGCATTCTCTTAATGTTCCATCATACTGCAAAGAATGGTTCAGTGATACTTTATTCATCACAGTGGGGAAATTATGTGTTTTCAGCTATCCCATCTTGCTCTCAAACACGGGAGGGTAAGGTTCTTGGGTCAAAGCAGAGGGTCAGCCGGCGTCCAGCACCCTAACAACGGCGTCATTCTGCTGGCCACAGGATTTGAGTCTTAACCCGCTGAGCCACAGGCCACCCCAAGGAAGGCATGGACAGGAACTGAACCGGCGGTCTTCTATTAACGCAGCAGACACCTTGCCCCTTAGGACAGGTTAAGTCCCTTTTGAACTTACATGAGTCTCCTCACAATGTTTGAATTCCGAAACCATACACCAAAAGCGGCTAAATAGCTAGACAAACATTTTCCCAAAATGCCGTGCTACTGAGAAGCAAAGAGGAAAGGCGGGGCCTACGGCGAGGGCCGGGAGGGTCATACCGAGACCATCTTGCCTTCGGAGGGCATGAAGGCGGGCCGGTTGCTCAGCCTCAGCTTGGTTTGCAGGGTGTTGAAGTTGATCTCCAGCTGGCACTTCTCCTGCACCTTGGGCGGCTTGTGCATGCGTCGATAGTCACGGAAATCCTCCAGCTTCTGCTGCATGGCCGTCATGGTGTTCTCCGGGGCACGGTTCTCCAGCCAGGGGATAGTGCGGCGGATCCACTCCAGTAGCTTGGTGGCGGAGAGCCGGATGGAGATGGCAGGTGAGAGGAAAACAGTCCGGGGTGGAGATCGACACCGAGGGTGACAGGACAGGGAAAAGGATGAGGAAACGATGGGTGGAGTCAGGAAATGAGAAGCAGACGTTGAATGAGAAGCACGATTGTGCTTCACTGCCACCTGACATGCTGGAACAAAATTTAATCCTTCGTTTCTCTTATTAAAAGCATGGTTCTATACCCGTGTCAGACTGTCCTACCTTTATATCCACTGTCTTGGCAAACCTATACCTCAGTAAATATTGTGTCCCCTTAATGTTTTAAACACATCCTATGGGAATGCAGAGGCACAGAGAGGGAGCTGGTGGTGGGCAGGCACTCACATCGCTGGCCAGCCGCTCATAGTCCTCCATCAGTTTCTCGTTATCCTGGTTTACCGCCAGGACCTTGCAGATGCGATTGGCCGCCGTTTCCGCCTGGGTGATGGAGAGAACACCCAAGTGGCAGGTAAAAACCAGGCTGTCAGTTCACACACGACTCTGTCAGAGGTACCTGCTCCAGTCTGGGCGCTGACGTGCATCTGAAGAACAAGGACTGAGGTTTTCATGGCATGACTACGATTCCATTAGCTTAGAAATCTTGTCACCTGATTTATTGTACTAGTTATTTGCTCATGATCCTCCTCTAAAAAGAAACGTTTTACCCACATTATTATGACTTTTCCAGGTAGCTTAAAAGAAAATTCCTCAAGAAAGATGAGGAACTGACTTTTCATTTTTTTGTCATCATCTACAGTTGCTGTTGACTACCAAGTGGCTTAGTGTGAAAGCAAATAAGTACTCATTTACATTTATTATGCATAGAAATGCCAACTTAAAAGTCATCAGGATTTGAGGTATGTGCATGGCTTATTAATTTAGTCTGGTCATATTAAAATACCATAAAAAAGACATGTAGCTGAGTTTTATTAAATATGCATGCATGAATGTATAGGGTGAACAGAATAGGAACAAGATTTGTGGGACTGATCCCCAGCTGCAGAAGAATGAGCAGATTAAAGCTTACATAGCAGACAGGGGGTACAGTGGAACAGCTGGAAAGCTCCGGTACATGCACGGAAGGCTTCGCAACAGACACAGGATGCACCCGTGACAGGCGTTGGTGGGTGTAAAATCAAGGTCAGGCGCTGTGAAGCTCACAGCGACCTTATAAGGATCGCTACGGCGATGCAACAACGAATCAGGGCTGGAGTCGCCTCCTGTCGGCCCAGGCAACCCTTTAAAGGCACTTGAATCATCTAAACGCGATTACTGTGCCGGAAAGAGGACACTGCAATTGGAAACGTATCTGACCCCCGATTCGAGGCTTACCCTGCACCCCCCTCCCCCCATTCAAACCTCATTCTAGACCCCTTGGTGTGCGGAGGCGAATCTGTTTATTTCTCTTATTATCTGTTTGGTTCCCCTCCCCCCCACCAAAAATCCAGGGCTTTACTGGAGATAGCGGCCGTCTCACTACTCGTGTTCTTTCCTCCCACGTAGCGCCAGCCCACGCAGGCAAGCCGCACACCTCCGTCTCAGCGAAATCACTCTTACTCCATCCATCCAGAAGCTGTACGTGCAGCTCCCTGATAGTCCCGCTGTACGCTGATAAGGGCAAGAAATTTTATCACAACACCTGGCAGGGGGGCAGGGGAGGGGGGTTAAATTACGCAATGAGAGAAAAATCTCTCGCCCCCCCTTTTTTTAACTTTAATTTCAAATGTCGAATCGCTTCAAGTAATTCTACGTATACAAGCCCCTTTTAGCCTATGCACTTTCAGTGAGCCTGTGAGAGGTCTGCAATCTTTCAGCGTAATAACACAGCGATGTGAGGAGGGGTGATGTTCTGGGAGGGGAAGGTCGGGGGGGCAGATGGGAGCTCACCTTCTGCTTTCCTGAGAACGCGTGGTAGTAACATGACACATACGTCATGACGGCCTTCTCATCTGGCCTCAAGGTGCTAACGATGTCTGCCCGGGGGTGGGGGGGGGGAGGGTGCGGAGACAGAGACAGACAGACAGAGAGAAACACGCAGAGCAGAGGTGAGCAGAAACCAATGGCCAGCAGGTGGAGCCGATGCTGGGGAGCGGGCGGTGAGCACAAGCAGATTCCAGTGTCAGGGGAGGAGGACCAGCAGTTCAGACTCAGAGAAGACGGATCTCCAGGAACTCGTCACACACACCCCTTCGGCTCCAGAGACACACCAATGACTGTAAGGCATCAGCGAGACAATTTTCACGTCTAACACACGAGCAGAACCTTGTGCTCTGCTCTTCTGGACCTTTCGGAATCAGACACACTGCAGACTCCTTGCTAACCACGAAATTTTCCCATAATAAAGTTGCAGATCAGATACTCCAGCTGTATCCTGGGACAACAAATTATATATAAATTGCTCCCAAAAAAACCAAAGAGCAGCAGAGGAATTAAACTCCCAGCTGAAAGTCTACAAAAGATCCTGGAACAATCCTTCAGCACGGGAGAAACAAACGACTGAGCCTCCACAGTCTGACATCGCTCAGACATTAACGCGCAGTGGTGCTAACGAGCTCCTGCGACAATGCCTTCTGCAGCTCCTCTCATTGGCGTTTTCCTCCCTAGCAACCCCAACAGATGCCATGACCCACACGGCAACCAGTGACGGTCGCACGGGGCCAAGAGCACATGGGGAGACCATGATGAAATTTTGGTTGCACAAATCTTTCTCCCTGAAGTGCTTTGCTGAGCCGCTGCCATTTCGGGGCCAGAACCTTTTCTGGCAGCAAATTCTCATGGTGTCAAAAAAGCATTACTGCGAGTGGCATGCTTAGTAAATCAAGCACACGGTCATTCCATTATGGCCGCCCACAAGCCCCGGCCTGCTTCTTCACAGAATATCAATCATAAGGAGTGCACCAAAAATCAGATTATGTCAGACGCAAGAGCCAGTGAGTGCTGGGATACGATACGACCTAGGGGCTGCGTGTGGCTACACTGGAGGCCTGCTTGTGCCCTTTCCCATTTTTCCCCCCCATCATGCAGCTGGCGACAAGCGCCAAGAGGAAAAAGGAGAAGGGTGCCCCCTAGGGTCAGAGCTGTGCACTGCAGGGAGAGAACCACACTGTTAGGAGAGAAGAGGAGGGAGGCTGACTTCGGGAGTAGTGGGGGGTGGGGGGGTGGGGGGGAGGAGCGGTGGATCCTGGGATACCTTCTGGGCACCCGAGAAGGCGTGGTAGAAGCTAGAGACGTAGGTCATGATAGCCTTCTCATCCGGGCGGGCAGTACCCACAATGTCTGTGTGGAGAGAGGGGGTTTGGGGGAGGGGCAGATGCCTGCATTAAATATGAATGGAAATCCAAACCATCTATTCATTCACTCAGTCATTCAATCATCCGTACGAGTCAGAAATACCAACCCGCTGGCCTTGATAATTAATGCATAAATCAGCATAAACCTCGCATCTGAGAGACGCGCTCTGGGGTATCCCAAGGCCCCGGGTCCAGGGGCGCTGTCCTCTTGCAGACCGGGGTCTTTCTGCTGGCCTGAAGAGGTCATGTGGCCACAGCCTCTCCCAGTCGCCACAAACCAATGAGCCCGACCCAGAACCCCCTCTCTGTGGCCCTTACCCTCGGCGTCCAGCATCCGGGGGATGTCCAGGTACCGCTCTGCCACGTCAAAGGCTGTGTTCAGGTTGGTCATGGGGTCATCCTGTGGGGGGGGGGGGGGGTTTAATCACAGCGAGTGTTCTGGTTTGTGTAAGACGCTCTGTGCAGGATGGGTAATGCCAGCACGGCAGATGGGCAGCACTGATCCGCACACTTGTATAGGTGTGACAGTGTGGGTGTGCTATTGTTAAATATACAGCTCATTGTACACCGCTGCCATGTTCAACACCCAATAAGACGGGGAAATAGAAATCGTTACGGGGCGCCCATGTTGTGTAAACACGCGGCACGCGGCCCACACACCATGGAGAGGCTGGGAGACACCTCCTGTGTGCAAGCGCTCGCTGACACCCACCTTGCGCAGTTTCGAGTAGTCGATCAGCTCTGGACGGTGTCTGTGGATCAGCGCGCAGAAACCAAGGCCGTCTTTCCAGCTGTTTAGACGAAAGAAAGGAGTGGGTGAAAAACGAGGATGAAGGGGGGACATGCCACTTTGCAGGCCCCACCAAATTCGCCATGATGCCTTCCTGATATCTGGATAACCGTGGCAGACCCACTGCAACAGACCGGCTCTGAATAAGAAGGCAAACTGCCCCCCCACCCCCATTTTCCTCTCGTTAATGCTGGGGACTAACTGAAATACCATGCAGTTCCCACAAAAGCCACAGAGGATGCTGTTACTCTCTCTTGCCTGGCAGCTTGGTCCTTCCACGGGTTGCCCCGAGGAGACACCTGAGTGCGGGAAGGATCCGGACAGGGACAGTGCCAGGGGAGCGATAAGGCGATAAGAAGGGCTTTGTGCTCCCATCCAGGCCTCTGCAGGCCTCTCAATTACCCCGTCCCGCTGTCGGAAACCAGAGCCCACAGCCAGGCCCACATCAAAAGGCAGGTCCTGAGGCACCCAGCCGACAGGAATCTCTGCCCCTTCCAGTGGGGCAGGTATGAACAGACGCCGCATTCCTGCTGCTCTAGACGGAACCTGCCCCTCCTGTCTGCCTGAGCTTCAGCACCGAGAGGACGAACAACAAAAGCATCAGTGGGGCTGTATCCCAGGCCCCGCAAACCAGCCCTTCCTCAGCGGCTGGCACCACTGACAGAGCACACACAGCCTCATCTCCCACCATTTACCACTTTGCTGAATGAACTATGTCTCACATTCAGATCGACTCACACCTCAGTTATGCCGGCTGAGGCCAGTGTGATTTTCGTGTAATTTTAATGTAACATACGGGGAGAAACTCTCGTCTCTGAAGAAACTATCTGGCTTTGTAGAACAATTAGTCCTAAGAGTTCATATCAATGTCTACATACGAGCTCTGCTTAATAAAGGCAGATGCATGAACTTTTCAGTCTGGTTTATTGTATTTTTTACAGACTATTGTGACTGAAATCTTGACCTACTGAAATTCCTCCTTTAGTTAGATAAAAGGTTCATGGGTTTCATCCATTGTCCATATTGTTTATCCAGTACCAGAGGTGAAGATTTTGCTTCAACCAACCAGTTGTACATGAAGAGTCACAGTCACAGAGTACTCAACTGGTTGGTTGAAACAAAATCTTGGTCTGGATTTTTACTTTCTGGACCTGAACTGGCCAGGTCTGTCCAGTCAATCCGAGACAGCATTGTAAGGCCCTTCACAGGATGCCTGTCCATCTCAGGGCACATACTCGCACAGCTGCACGTTTTTGCACTGCGGGACGTAAAGGCAGGCAAACAGGGGAGGGCTGGGTTCAAAGCCCCAGCCTCCCAGCTGTGTGAGCAGCCAGCCCTCAGACTGACCTGATGTGGAAGTTCTGGATGTTGACGTTCTTGTAGGGGGCCGTCTTCCTCTGACACCACAAAAGCAGGCCCTCCTTGGCTGATGTTTCTGTGGGTGGATGGTGAGGCCAGGTGAGATGTGGATTACACAGGCAGGGGCACTCCCGGGATGGTCGGCTGCTTCCAACATGTCAATATCACATCAGCGCTGCCGAAATTTTCCAGGTAAAACATTCTGAGCACACTCTGGTGCCAGAATCACATCATGCTACAGGTTCTCTCACTGCTCCCAGCTCCCCTCTCATTCTCTCTCTCAGTCAGCCAATCAATGCCCGGTTTCTTTGGCGACCATGGTACCTTCCACAGAGATGTCCTGGATGGCAAAGCGGAGGATTATGGTCCAGATCATTCCCAAGGTCATCTTGGCATTTCCATCCACAATTTCTGTGGAAACAAGAAGCCATTATCAATTGGATCCACGCAAATATTTAGACTTCCTATTCATGTGAGCCAAAGAAAGGGATGACAGCATATAATTCAGACCTTTAAATGGATGGAATGCAGCACCTTTAATATATCATTAGCTGTCCCATTTTTACAACGACACATTTGTGTAACAGTGTTTGACAATCTGATGGAAGGCGACCGGGAGGTTTGTTTAGACTACGACGCTTTTGCCTTAAAGTGGGATTTAGGCTGTAAAACGTTCTTCAAAAGAACCAGAGGAGTAAATCAGTGTGGTTTTCACTGGTGTAATTGGCTGAATTTAGTCTGAACTTAAAACCAAATGGCCACGTAAAAAGTCACTGACATAAAATAAACATGACCAGCCAAACGCCCCACAAAACCTAAAAAAATCGATAGAGATCGAGTCGTCAGTCAGGAGAGTAGGCAGCGGACAGGACGGCCTGCCCCACATTTCACAGCAGCCTACGGAGCGTCTGACAATAGGCCCATAGATTATGGTCTTCCCTGGTTTCCCCTGTGGCCATGCGGTTCCTCGTTTATGGTTTTCAACAGCAGGTCATGCCTGTCTCCCATGTCTGGGGCTCTGGCGTGCGACCTTGCAGGCTTGCGCTCGCCATCAACACGCACACATGACCGTTCTGTTTGGTTCAACAGAGCGCCAATTAAAAGATGTGATTTGCCAATCTCGGCTCGGTGTGTGGAGAAACCAGAGACACAACCCTCCAATAAACCCTAAACTTCCATGCATCGTCTGGCCTTGTTTAATCAAAACGAGGCCTGTATTACTACACAGACACAAAAAAAATAATGAAAAATATTCTAATATTTCAGAGATACTCCTTTGAATTCTCAGATGTGAATCATTTAGTGGTATAATATTGTGGATTTATAAAATAATACATTTATTGCCGAGATATTTGGGCTACTTTAACATTACAAGCCTCATTGTTCAGTTCTGATTTTTTGCTCAGATAAGATTTGCCCATCTTGACGGTTCACATATATAGTTACAAGTAACCTGTATGTAACTGAACTCATTGGTCCCCCGGAACGGCGCACTGCACACCCAGTTACATTTTCGCACAAGCCACCTGAGTCACCAACAACAAAGAAAGGCTCAGCGTATGTGTACAGACAAAAAAACGACATGAATTCTGATCTGATCGTTCTCATTCATGCTGCATGGCCACAAATAGGATACATATCTGATCTAGGCCCACATATAAAAGTGACTCAAACTGGATCTGAAAAGAGCAGACTTCCACATCCTCCCAGCCACAAACATATCAAATCTGTGTCATATTAAGGCAAAAAAATAATCATATTTGAGTCACCTCAGCTTGGTAATGTGAACATAGCCTTGTTGTCACAGTGCAGGTTTAACATTACGTGATGTGTTACATGAATTTTCCTTTGCTAAGAAGTCTGCTTAGTGAAAAAACAACACTAACAACAGACTGAGCACCAAGATGCCATTGTTTACCAAGTTCTGATCCCTTAGTCCATTTTGTCAGTTTTCGTGCAGCAGTCGCAGATTAAGTTCCCCTATTGTCCACTACATGTCTGCACACATCCCCGTGACCAGGTACACAAACACCCAGCCAAGTTTCCTTCGCTTTACTGCAGCTCCTTGCTCTTGCTTTTGCAATGTCACTGAACAGCTTCTCATTTTTTCCCCAATTCAAATACAAAGGGAGCTCAGACTTGACAACTGCTATTTAAAACCAGGTAGCTAAACCGCAACCTGACTACCTTCCAGCCAATTAAACTCAAAAATGCCTTTGGTACCGCACTGCCTTTAAAATCCTCGACTTTTAACATGCAAATTGCTAAACCTCTGGCCATAAATGACATTTTAAATGTAGTCACACGCAGACTTGCATATTTTACATGCAGATTCACTTTACATGCCCATGTCAGAATGCAGCAGCCCGCTGTAGCTATTGATCTAAAAATCAAAATCATCTCTGCACCCATTATGAGCACTGTGTGGGGGGAGGGATGGAACATGTCATCACAGCTTGAGCTGTAGATGCCAGTTGCACATCTCATATTCCCCGCTAAGCGTAACTCTTGTGACTTTGTCTGGCCAGCCAAGCCCACACAGAGCCATAACAGTAAGGCCTCATTGATTATGTGACATGAATTAATCCCAAACAGACGAAATCAAACCGACTAGTCCACCCTCACAGAGAGCAGCAACCCAATTAAAATCGAAAGCCTCAGCTTTCAGACTGCTGCGGCCGGGACCCCTGGGTGGACAGCACCGACCTCACCTTCAGCTCCGATGGAAACTAGCTTCACCCCTTTCCTGGTGATGAAATTCAGAGCCTTGTTCACATTGGAGATCTTGTGCACTCTCATCTTCCCCCTCTCAGGCTTGGCCAGCCTCTCGCCTAAGGGCAGAATCAGAGGAACAATGGTGTTTTTCAGCATCCATTAACATCCGTTGTACTGGTACATGCTAACAAATGCATCACATGAGATTGGTGCAACACTGACCCCTGAACCCTCCAATTTTCTGAGCCACCCAATCCAGTACTAAGCAGCTAAGAATTATTTCAAGACATTTCGCTATAGCTGGGTGTTCCAGTGACCCCAGAATCAACTCCGTCACCACAGAGACACTAGGGGGATACAGGCAAAGGGACCAGACCTGAGATGACCTCCAGCAGTAGCATCAGCTTTAGACCATCCCGGAAGTCCTCCTCGATGTTCTCGATCTGTGTGCCTGCCTTCCTCAGGTGGGAGTTGCACCAGGCGGTGAACGTCTGTTGAGGGGGTAAGGGGGACATGGTGCAGTGGTGAGGACACTCCTGGAAGAGCAGAGGCTCCACAAAGGGTGTGCCACTTGCCTTCCTCACACAGAGTGTATCTATTCTAGAAGCTGGTTGCCATGGAGTTTGTGTGAGGGGGAGGCTGCGTTGGAGCCTAGCTCGCCTGCGCTTTCGGCAGGCAGAACCGCATGCAGATCCCCAAATCCGGCAAGAGCTCTGGCACACATATACAGGAGGGAACCACCAAAGTCTGCACCTGGAACATCATGAAGTTACCAGATAACCCCCCATTTCTCTTGAGGCCTGCCTCTACAGGGTTGATTACAAAGATGTTGAGCCTCTCGGTTTCCAATGAACTTCTGGTCCTTCAGCAAGCAGGTGAAGATCCCTACAGTGTCTTTCCACTACACTGGAGTTACAAGCAGATCCTTAAGGCTGAAACTTAGCTGAAGTTTCATACAGTTTCTGGGGTGAAATGACTGCTTTCTAGATTAGCCCAGTACACATGTCAGAAGGTTGAGGTATGTATTCAACCGACACGACATACCCAGGGGACTGAAAGTGAAAGTGTATAAGATGCATGAGCATAAGAGGCGTCTGAAAACTACAAGAAGGTGTGATATTTTCTGAAGATATTTTAATCAGAACGGAGACCAATTGTTTATGCATTTACGCAGAATAACATTCAGCTAATGGCAAAATTATGAAATAAATTACTCTGGCAAATCACATTAAAGATCCATAATGCTTTTATCTCCCTCACCTGAGTAAGTCTGAGAGATTAAGGTGCTCATGCAGACCAATCAGTCATAACTCATATGTACCTTCTGAGCTAAAACTTTTATACAAGCCCATTCTAACGAAACCAGTCTCCTGACATGCCGTGTACATGTGCACACGTAAAGGTTAGCACTACAACCGTTAACGGCCAATAAGGAAAATAACGAGAATTCTCCACATAACGATTTCCTAATCACGCAGCTCGCAGCCAGGGCCGGCCCGCCTACAGAAACGGAGCCTCCCTCCTTTTCATGCTGTGTTATGCTTTACATTATTATTTTTCCCCAGTCAGCCCCCTGTCCTTTTCATCTTATGATCGGCAAACCATCATTACCATAACAAAGCAAATGCCTTCTAATTTATACTTAGTCACGGGTGCATGTCTGCTTTTAATAGCCAGTTCTGTAACCAACAGTTCTGCTCTCTATTACTTAACGACAACATCCCCATTTCGACAGAGTTGCGATAGAGACCTAACTGTCAGTCTGATTAAGTATAAACAGCACCCGTCTGTGGTTAATGACCAGCTGATAAACATTCACCGACCAGCATCGCCTCTTTTCCAATTCTACCTACACTGTGCTGATAAAGGAGTTTATTTCTGGGTGTTGGGCAGGAAAAAAAAAAAAAAAAAAACGCTTCCCTGCTCGCGGTGCTCGGTCGGTGTCGCTGGGCTCCACCCACACCACATGGTGCCTGAGCTGGCGCTTGGTTTGCTGTCTCAAAACATTTCCTCCACCCAGCAGAAAGCACCTTTCAGTAAATAAGCCTTACGCCACGATCACGCTAATGACGATCGGCATGCTCGCATGCACACGCGTACACATACAGCAGCTGGGTTTATTCCCTCTGCCTGGCTTTAATATGGCTCCTGCTCATCTTGCTGCCCTTTGATGTGATTCAGGGTTGAATATTTAGCTGCCACCAAAAAGGAAGGGCTGGGCATCAAAGGAGTGCCTCCCCTGCGCATCACCCCCCAACGCACCCCACCCCTTCTCCCTTTCGGAAAATCTGAGGCTCGTCGACGGCCTACTCTCTCCAACACCCACCACCAACCGCGCAGCAGACTCCCATTTGTCAGAAGCTTAAGATAACGGCTAACAGTGGCTCCGTTTTTGGGTTTCTTTGATACACTCAACACAAAGATGTTCAGCTGGGTGGTGACTGGCAGGAGGGAGGGGTGTATGGTACGAGCCTCCAATATTCCCATAAGTCCCGTGTGGGCATTTTGTTATGTCACCTCAGCGTAGCGGGCACTAACCTATTTGGTCATATAAAAAAATACAAGCATGTTTTTACGTGCGTGGCACACAAGCTTCTACGCGGTTTGGCTTTTTGGAATGTGCTGGCGCACACGTGTTGTGTCAGAGCGCGCAAAGCTGCATGACTCTGCTTTGCGACGTTGTCTCTGTACAGATCTCTGTCTTGAGGCTTCCTGTGAGCCCCGCTTGAAACACTCCCCGTTCTGAGAGAGAAAAAAAAAAGAATGCAGTCAAGGAGGTTGCCATAGTAACCGCAAAAGCTGAAAATTCATAAATGGAAACACCATGGCACAGCATCTGCCAAACTGCATGTCCTGCTCTCTCATAAGGAGCCACGAAACGGGACTGAGCACAGACGTGCACTGCTGGGTTTGAAATTATTGCCCTTTCCCCTGAGGGGAGAGCATTTCCCATCTTACGCCTCACTAACTCCAGTTATGCTATCGCCACGGTGACAAACTGTCAGGATGTTCAGATCATAATGAAAGGATGTTTCCCTTATGCCGCTCGTGTTTCTGCTTAAGTGCCGATAAATTCTGCATCAGTCATGTTTCCGGCGTGTATCTTCATGGCGTGTAAAAAGCTGAACTGGCTAAGGGAAAAAAAAGTAATTCTCTTAATCTTGTCGGAAACAGTCGAATAAGAAGTGAAGAAAGAGATGAAGGCCAAGATCATATGCAACAATTATTTCAGGCAAGCGGTGACGATGCTGCAGTGTTGCATGGTTTGGATAAAATGTGACTTCCAAGCTTGCACAAGGGAGCGGTGATACAAATCTTACACCAGATTCCCATGGGCAAAAGGTGAACCCGTAATAATGTACATTTAAGGCTGAATGAGAGGAAAACGAGGTGGTTTATAAGAGTCGCCAGCCTGAATGTTAAGGAGGGGCCAGAGTCTGAACCAAACGTAATACCTTAACCATTTAGGGAAAGCATCCCCTATTAAAATGACAGCAGCAGTTTTATCTGCAAGAAGATCCACATTTTGGCGGAAGACGTGTGTTTGTACTGCAACATTAGCAGGACTGGAAGCAACGACTGCTGAGAGGTAGTCAGTATGAAAGTAACCGTTACATCGCCGAGCCGTGGCATTGAGGCCAACGGAAATGGCGCTTCTCACTTCTGCCGTCGCCGGCATCGCCCAGCCGACCGCGTAGGGAATACAGGCAAATCTCAGGCAGGCAGATAACAGCCACAGAGCCATCAATATCCCCACATGCTCACGGTGGGGGGTGAGGGGCGGCCCCATTTGTCAGGCGGAGCTAGGTGGGGGCGGGGCTGGGGCACCCCCCTCCGTTGACAGACACTGGCAGTTTGTCATGCTAAGCAGAGCACCAGGTGCTAACATAGCTTCTCCTGAAAGATCCTGGATGTGTGTGGTGTGAGTAAGTGAGACACGCTAAGTGGGATCCACGCCAACCTCCACTGAACCTCGCAGCAAACTAACCAAGCAGCCAGTGCTGAAAGTCAGCAAATACAGACTGAAAAAGATGACAGATAACAACACAGTCTACATTCAGGACTTTTAAATAATGCAGTCTGGCCAGATGTCAATTATTTCATCAATCTATCCATCCATCCATCCATCCATCCTCTAATTGCCTGTCCTGCTCAGAGTCCCAGGGGGTCCCAGGCAGCACTGGGCTGAGGTCTACCCCACCTTGGACAGGATTTTTGCTGAAAAAGGAAAAAATATAGAGCACCTGGTTCAGACTGTTCAATTGATTAATCTTGATCTACTACAGCTCCCAAAGAGATATGTTTTTCATCTGTGTAATTCTGGGTTTAGATTAAACCATTCCTTTGATGGAAAATTATCAGTTATCAATTCAACAATGAATCAGCCGCCCAGTTTAACTCTGCACACTGTTCCATTGAGCGCTGGGAGTACAGAAATGCATCGTGCAAGGCCACAGACCAGCGACCATCCCTGACTGCGTGAGATGCAAAGGGTCCGGCTCTGGCCCGCCGGCCCAAAACTGCCTGCAGCTCAGGCACCATAAATGGTCAAAGACTGGCCTGAAAAGCAGAAATCTCTGGAATGTGCTGGAAAGAAACTCCAGGATGTTAGCGGTATGTTTGTCTTTGATTGTGCTCATTGATGTCAAGAAAAAATAGGCTTGTTTTCATCTGAACACGCTCACTGCTTTCAGGCACTTAGAATTTCCCAAGTAATGGACCCATGGATGCTACCAATTGGATTATTTAAGTATTGTACAATAAATGAAGCAGACACTTATTAACTGAGGTGTATGATGACACTCCAACAAGCCTAAAGATAATGAGACCATGCATAAGGATTAGAAACTTCTAGGCACGCCCCGACCTGCCATTCCCAACACTCTAGGCCATACACTTCCATTCTCTTCCTCTTTTGCCGAATCATTCCTCATATTCCATGCATGTCACCCTGAATCAAAGCTCTTGGTATCAGCTTTTATTCGAACAATTCCTATTTAAGACAGCTGCACCTGGCTCCACAAAGTATACACTTTGATATTACAATAGTTGCAAGTGTTTAATTAAAGCATCCATCGATCTCCATATTTGCTAATTCACGGCACTACGCCATTTAAGGAAACATACACAAACAGGTTCAGTGTAAATGTGCTACTTTTTAAAGTCTGAACTACATCAATGTGTAGAGGATCTGTGTCTATTTATAATGATTACAAAATCAGTCATTTAACTGCAGCAGGGATGCATTAAAAGGTAAGTCTTCACTGATATTCCCTGTTGTTACTAATTTTATATAATACTACTGTGGTTGAGTTGTTTATAGAACCATTATTCAGCATAACCGATAATCCAGCTTTATTCCCTCAAAATGGATCACACCTTGTGCATGACTGCAAAGGATGTCTCTCACTGTCTATATGGTGCACGACAATCAGTTTGATTTGACTTTACCTTCTCTTTGTTTTGTCATTTTAATGGAATTGTGCCAAATCAATATTCATTATTTTATTGTACCCAGACTGATATTTGCTTCAGTGCATAAGAAGTTTAGTAAATACCCACTGTGTGGCCAGAAAATGGGTATTTTGCACAGATGCCATTTAACATCTCCTAGCTCCCCAAATCAATGACATAATCTTAAGCCCAGCCACTAAAACAAATATTTGATCCAATTATCAGCACCAAAGAGTGAAAAGCCCAGCCTAAGTCTGTCTGAAGTATGAAGTCAAGGTGGTCCCTCACTGGCTCTCAGACATTCATCTCCACTTCCACCTAGTTTGGCTCAGTTTATTCTCACACTTCACAGTTCTGAATACTGTCACCCCACTGAGCTCAACAAAGACCTAGTAACAATGCCAAAAGTGGGTTTGGAATGAACATGTGCAGATGAATGAATGACCCGACAGACATAACAATGAACGACAATAATATGGTTATATGATACTAAAAGTCAAGTGGAAAAATGCAAGAAGATAACAGACACTAAACAAAAACTTGTCTTGTGGTTATAGGTGAGGAAAAAAAAACTTCTCTGGCTTCAAGGGCAGCAGGCTACCTAACCCTCTGCACATGCTGATCTTAAGCCTTAAGCATGAGCTGCAGTGTATCACCTAGGAATAAACTGTGACTCTTCATCATAAATGCTGTTACTCTATACCAATAACACTGAGGAGAACCCATAACTGTGTCTATAATCTGGTACCTATCAACAAACACAAAAGCCAACCAAGACGTCAAGGGTATTTCTACAAGAAAAAGATAGATCTATACCCTTTGAGACTTTCTATTCAGTCATATACTTTTCTTGTAGATATGGCCTAGATGATTAACATTTCCAGCTGTGTGAGAGACTGCCATGTTACCTTCTTACCATCTTAAATTCTAAGTCCATCTAAAATCCATCTTAATTCTTGAATCCATATAAATTTTAAAGTTCTTTAAAATTATTTTAGTCATTGTATTGCAGCCAGACAAGGCTATAAAAACAGCAAAGGTTCTGACCCAACCACACATGGTTATAATTCAATCGGGGCTGCAGGCTTATCAGCTCAGCCAGAACTTCAAAGGGTGTTGGAGCAGAAAGCATCACTTTGACTGACGCCCATATCGTACAATCCCCGTGGGATTCAAGATGATCCCGCGGACATCAGCCTTGGGATGACAGGGAGATGCACTGGGACAAAAACAACAGAGTGAAACTGAGGAAAGACAGGCTGATGAAGAGAAAAATCCAACAGGTTTGACTGTCACAGATTCAGCAAGAGAATCGCCTGGTTTGAGCAGGCCATCTGTAAGGCTACCAGACTCACACGAATAGCTAGGAAGTGACTGATCCCAAAGTGTTCTGACAAATTGCTGCATGATTTCAAGGAACTTACATGTCAAGTCATTTCCTTTCAAATGAATACCACTACATACAGATTATTTATGCACAAATTAAAGCAGCATATTGAAACTGTTTCACTACCTGGTCACTGTAGCCATACTGGTGACCAGTGAGCATTCAGCTACCTTCTAAAAGATTCTTGAATGTTTTCATTAAAGGTGAGCAGCACATGGTCACAAAAAATAGTATGAACCAAACCAGAAGATGCTGGGAATATCCACATATGTATCACCATTACACTACAGGAATGGTATTGCAAATATGTTCGAATCACCAGAAGACACCAAGATAAGGCATACTTTGAAGGTGTGAGTGACATCATTTCCTGTGGACAAGGAGGAAATGGTCTTCTGATGAGAGATTGCATTCTTTTTGGACGAGATCCCCATCTAGCACAGAAACACGCCAGCAGTGATGCAGCTGAGCCGACTCTCAGCGCTCACCGGGCCACCGTGCGCAGGGAGGGCGGCACAGACATGACATGGCACGGAGTCAAAAACAGATCCGGGGTGGTTCTGCAGGAGGCAGGTGCTGTTCGTTCCCAAGGAATTCCTTCAGTTCACTCCAGGTTCAGGGAAGCTCAGAGTGCTGACGTACACTACACAGGCATGTGCGCCATAGCGCCGGTATCCCAGAACACCCAGCAGCGAGGAAGTTCTGCCTCGTGCAATGCGGATAATTACCTGGGGCAACGACACATCATGCTGCATGAACTTCGCCTTCCAGTGGACTGGAACCAAGCCAGGTCGGCAAAAATGGGCCCTCACATGGTAACGGGACGGCAGGAGCCTTCCATTGCTGCATCTGGCTATTCCGGAGGGGGGGTTCATCACCTGCACCATCACCGGCCCCTCCCCCCTCACCCTGCCAGTGGTTTATGCCATTCCTCCATTATCTTAGCATCTCTTAAGAGACATTCATGTAACATCAGTTTTTTTCTAAACTAGCCTATAAAAACACATTGTCACTGAACCCCAGGAGTAACGAACAAACCAGATTCACGTAGAAACTGTATGAGCACTACTTAATGCTAGAGTAAATATTTGTATCTAATTTAACAGGCTCTTTACAGCTTTGATGCTGTTTGCGTTAATTATTTGTAAAACTTTCTAGTGGTAGGTCATAAAGACACAATTTTTCATTATAAAAAGGATCAGATTTTATTTCTTGAGCTTATTACCATATTGGGGGTACACTAGCTCTGAGGAATGCCCAAGCCAAAAACTACAAGGCTTACTCAGAATCATAAATCAGACCAAAAAAAAAAAAGTTTCCGTTTCAAAAACCAAGCAAAGCATGGGAGCAACTGATCAGGAGAGGAGAAATTTTTCACATATTTACTAAATTCCTCAAATGTCTTATAAATTGCTAAGAAGACACCACTCACAATTTAAGGACCCGCTTACAGAGATGCGCTTCCAACACTAATATGCAGCGTAAGGCGGCCTTTTAATACAATCTGATCTAATGCAATCTGTCTCCCTCCATGATAAGATTCAGGAAGTAAACATTAAATGTTAAAACGACCTGGGTCCCATCTGTCTGTCTGACACTGAAACTGGGTGTTCAGGAGGTGGACATAATAAAAAAAACAGCCATTAAGCACTCTAAACACAAGATTAAGGAAACAATTAATAACACGACCCGGGCAGGTTAACTACACATGGGCGATATTGTGATGCGTGAGTCACCGACACAAGTCTGAACTGCGCTGACAGGCGAAATTTTAAGGAGAAAATTTTAATAGCTTTTGGGCGCACTTTCTTTACAGTCTTTAACTATAAAGATTTTCGTGTGAAAACAGAGAGAACATACTAAGAGACTGATTAAAAAACTCCTTCTTAGTCAAGAGCTAAACTAATTCTCTCACAATGCTGGCGTTCAAATAAATTATTCATATAACACTCCTAATGTCCGTTTTTTTACCAGCACAAACATGACAAGGGAGAAAGAAAAAATACAGCAGTTGATAAGTCCATATTAATATAAATTACATCACGGTACACAAATTAAGCATTTGACTTTATATAAACGCAGGAGAAACACAGACGGCTGGTGATGTAAAACGGCACTTATCTGCCAAGAAAACCGTGCAGAACTATATCGGTGTAAATAAAAAAATGCGTCGCCGCAACGCTAACGAAGGAAAGCAGATTATTCCGGAGGGACGGCGGCCGGCGGTGGGAGATCAGCCCAGCAACCGAACGCATGTTGCCGCACGTCGAAATTATGCGAGCACCTCTACGTTTCCTAACACACAATTCAGCCACTTAATACCTTTCTTTGCTGCTTCTCCCACGCCGGATCCAAGAGCAGATCCCGGTCCCAGTCGTCCTCCTGCTGTCTGTAATCGTTAGCCTCCCCATCGTAATGATCCATAGTGAAATCGGCGCTCTCCTGCTCACGGTGCTGCCCCAGTTGCCTCCACGGTGAAATGATGTTGCAGCGACGCAGCTCCCCCGATCACTGCTGTCTGAGGCGAGGCGGCGAGCGTCACGATGCCGCTGGCTAGATCCGGCTGCCTGTTTATCTCCGTCTCTTTATCTGGACACACAACGAGCCCAGAATCACATCCGACCGCTCCCGTCGCAGGGCCACCGTAAGGCAAATAGGTAGTGAGAACTTTCTCTAAAAGAATAAAATAAATCCATGACGACACCGGCTTCCTGATTGGTTGAAAGACTGTTTTCTCGGATCCGCCCTCCACCCTGAGAGGCGACATGATTGGATGGTCTGCCTGTCAGTACAGCGATGGATTCTTCCCTATAGTACTGGCTCTGCTCGTAGTCCACGGCTCTCCCTTACCTAGACCGTGCTGTTGCACACCCTCTCATATAGCCGGCACCCATCCATTCTGCGCCTATGGGAGTTTTAATGAATGTCATCCCCCTAACCCTCTGGAAATATTCCAGGCCTCGGTATCTTAAATCTCTTTAACAGCCTAGGATGTAACTTTCCACCTTGACAACTGATAAAAAAACGCTGACATACGCGATGTAAATGAATGCCGGAAATATCTTGCAACACTAAAATGTCCTTGGAAAAGTATTCCGTATGTTATTTCCCATTTCTATCTCTGTCGCCCGTAAACAGAATACATGATGTATTCGAAAACACGTCTCTTCATTAAAATTCAAGGGTTATAATGAATCAGTTCATTAATTTTTTAATAATTTAAAGATTGGCAATCAGACACCATGGAAAGCATAGTAATATTCACACAATAAAGGTAATTCAGAATCACTAATATTTTTTGAATTGTGGGTGAAAATCAGGGGGACACCACACTATCACAGCAAGTATATGCAAGCTCAGACCCAGTACTGTAGCCACGGAGTTCAGCCCTGCCACAGAGGCTGGTTTTGTACAAATAAGCCACACAAACATTGTCATGGACTCTTAGGGAAACAGTACAGAAGACAGGCCAAAGGTACACAAAAATACAAAGACTTTAAAACCAAGTAACACAGAAACCAGTGTGAAGCACCAGTGCTATAGTACTCCTTGGATTAGTCATTTCCACTGTGACATCTCCAGGCACAGGATTACTTATACCATGTTAATGTGTATACCACATTTTAATAATTCTTTTATGCAATTATATTTTTATCCCTCCCTTTTGAAGAATAAAGAAATTATTCTTTATATTTTCATGCTTGCAAATATGTATCCTAGCAACAAGGGTATCTGACATAATTGCATAACAGACAGAGAAGCAAGTTTGGTGGTGAATAACCAATGAGGTCGTGCAATATTCCTCTTTTTTGGTTTATTTTGTCTATTAAACTCAGATGTAGCTATTTCAGTGACGATATAAGAGTAATTACATAGCCATATTCACAATATTTGTCATCTGCATTTCAACATGAGCAAAACCTTGTAATCGTGCTCCTAGTAATGTCTGTAGTATATATTTTTTTGCTTTAATTGAAGGCTACTCACACATGTACATGTTTCTATTTTTACATTTCATTTGTGGCACACACAAACTTGCTCTATATTTTTGTATGGACCACAAGTGACATGTAGGAATAGTGATTGATGGGGTACATTTGCAGCAGATGGACTATAAGCTCAAACCTCCTCTGTTCTGTGCTGCGTCACTAACATAAAATTTACAGATGGGAAGTGCAGAAATGATGAGCTTTTGTGTATGTCATTTTCGATATTTTTGGCTGTCTAACTAATACGGGCTGTCTCCGTTTTTGTGAGGTCAATGTAATCCCAGACATTTTTTGTCCCACTAAGCAGAGTTGCATTCTTCACATCTAATTTCTCTGCTCCCCCATGTCACCCACCCTGAATTTACTTTCCAAAGTATGCGAACAGCCCCGATGGACTGCCAAAACTTGGGCTACAATGTAAACATCACAAACAGTAGGCCAGGTCTCCCTGCCTTGTAAGGTAAGACTTGGCTTCACAAAGCCATAGACATGCGTTGTGGCCGCAGTTCCACCAGAGGAGCAGAAAGGTGGAACAGGCTCCTGCTTCCTTATATGGGCAAACTTACAATGGATGAGCGTTTGGAAGGGTGATGTCATAGACAAAATGTAAGGAATGTTCACTCATTTATGGATTGCTACTTGAAGAGGAAGCATATTTATACAACTAAGAAAACTTCCTCGGAAAATACAATCCAGAGGGTTGCCGTGATAGTATAAAGTACTGAAGACTAAAGTGCAGAATTAAAATGTATATTTATATAAGCATTCCATAACCTAAGGTCTGTATTTTTCACACTGGATCTTATATAATTCCTACACAGACAGCTTAACGAGCTGTTTAAAATGAAACCATTTAGCAAACTGATCATGTTCTCATTTCCTCCAAACAAAACATAAGTAGCAGAAGACCTATCTGAAGATACAAGTAAATGATGAGTCTTTTGAAGTCTTTTTGCACAATCGACCTAGAACTAGTCACTTCCTAAATGCTCCCTTCCAGGAATTCATAAATGCAATGACCAGAAGTCATACATTACATGGTTCCCTCTGTCCCATTCCTCTGTCCCAATACCTCCACAGTCAGGATTGTCGTGATGCACTTTAGAATCCATTAAAATTTGCTGAGGGATTACACATACAGAAAGGTCACCAAGATTGCATTTAAAGACCAAGTCAAGGCCCAGGTCTGATAGCATGGGTGCTGTTAGGTCTAATCACTCGGGGTATATCCCTGAGTATTTCATGCCTAGCATTTGAACCCTGATGCCAATCTTCATTCAAAAAAAAAGTCAAGCCCTAGGCAAACATGACTTAACCCCTATTCTTTTCTCAGCTAGAAACTCCCCTGTATGATAGCAATACAGTATTTGTGTGTGTTAAGGTGGTGGAGCCAGATCTGACAGAAACCATAAATTGTTTAAATGAACCGAATAATGCTGAGCTCCATCTGCTCTACTGTTCCTACTGCTACGTTTCTGTAATTCAGGTACTGCAAAGCCCACAGAGGAACCTTGAAACAGGGAACTGGAAATCAATGAGAAATTCACGGTGAAATTTTATGTTTTATGTTTCACAGGAAGATTAGGTTCACCAAAGGATGGCAAAGAATAGCACACACCTTCCAAAGGACCATTCTCCTCATATCCGTTTTGATGACACATTCATATTCTGAGTGTGCTGGATTGGAGCCTAACCTGGGAAGCAGATAGCATTAGGCAGGGCACCAGTCCATCACAGGTCGCATGAGAACCTCTAATTATACCTCATTGTATGAGCAGCTTTACATGTGGGTAACAACGTGGATAAAATAGCGTGCCTCCCTTATTGTTCTTCTATGACTCATGGGGAACTGCATCTCTTTGATTTCACATGTGTGTCACACATACACGCATGAAAATCCCTTCTCATTCATTGTTTTGTTCCGCAACAAGTTTCACATTAAAAATCTACTGTGTAAGTTACGGGCACCTTCACTGAATAAGTGTTCATAGGAAAGGTAAGTGACATCAGAAACTATGCCCAGTCATGTGACATGTTCCACTCTGCAAAAGACAATAGGCAAATTTCATTGGATTAACTGACCGCACCTATCAATGGCGGTAAGTTTCCCGACCTGTGGCTGCGTCGCTAAAACAGAATATCCCAGATGAACCCTGTAACTCACATGCAAATCCATCAGACACGGATAAAACTCGTCAAATTCACCAGTGCTTTCGATTGCCCCAGGGTGAACCGGTGTTAAAGAGAAAAGTTTGAAAAGCAATTCACATTATTTAGCTAAAAAATGAGGAAACCAAATCAAAGGAACGTTTTTTGTCGTTAAATCTCAAACTTCACGGGAAAAAACACACATAAATATTGTATTGTAAAAATTGTAAAAATGATGAAAAGGACTTGGAGGTCGCAGTACATATAGAAGTGACTGCCATCACTGGCAAATACAATCAGAACCACTCACTGCCGGTCCATCATTGCGTGAACCGTGGTCGCAGCAATACTACTGAAAATTACATTCCAGAAGAAAAACTTTTTACATTTTATAATAAAGGAAGTGAAATATTGAAGCAGAAGTCTTAAAAACAATGATGGTAGGCTACATTTAACAGCAGAAATAAAGATGACAAGTGAGGGAACCACAAACATGGCAAAGTGCGGGCAAAAGAGACGCAACTCCGAGTTCTTTACACTGGTACGAGTAAAATCACATACAAGTGGCATGCGTAATTTTTAGCGGAAATGCTTAAAGATACGGCTAAGCAAGTGGCCAGCATGTTACGAACAGGACACCAGCTGAAAGTTACACTCCGACCTCCGAGACAGAGATCAGGGAACTGTGATAACTCAAACTGAATAAAATATTGGCTTTACACAATGCTACTTCACGGGCCAAAACAAGCTGGAGAAAGAATCATACATCACAAGCAGGATGGGTCCCAGATGGGAGGATCATAATCTGAACAATGTTTTTACGGTGAGAAAAAAATGGGAGAATGCCCTGTATTGCAGCGCACATATATAAAGCATATATAAAGCAGTGTCATTAACACATGCATGTGGTTTCCTCAAAATTCAATTTAAATTAAATATATAAATATATTTCATATAT
>JAAGVU020000039.1:11073533-11084309 GCA_011763525.2 Mormyrus iriodes
AATGCCCCCTCAGCTTTCCATTCTTAAGCTCACTTTTGCCCATTTCCCTTCAATTCTTTCCAAAGCCTTAAATGAAAAGGGGGCGTGTGGTTTGTTTTTTTTTTTTTTTCGTCCCCCCCCCCCCCCTTTCTGGAACAGTGCTCTTTACTTTCTGACTTGGTTGTGAATTTTATAATTTGACACTGGAGTGATCAACTTTGACTATAACAAATTTGTTATAGTCACTCATTTTTCCACAGTGCTACAGATCCTGTGTGGGGTGAGGATATTCTGTAACTTCCGTGCTAACTCTAGAGAGAGTTATGCCTTTTTAGGATGGTAAAATAACAGCAGGCAGTTGTTAAACCTAAAACTTTGACAATTTACATGAATGCACAAAGCAACAAAGTGCAGAATTAAGGAAATAATTCTATAATATTAATATTCAACAAATGGCAATTTTAATGTGAGGTTTTGATCATTCCTAATCATGCACTGCACTGTATCCTGTGCAGAATTCTCTCTCTCTCTGGAGGCCTCAGACTTCACTCTGTTTATAGACCTTTCCTGCACATGGATACACATTTGACCCAGTTGTATTTAAACTGAGCTTTTTTTTTTTTTTAAATTGCAAAAAAATGTTTTCATTCAAGTTTGCTCAAGTTTGTTAAAATAGAGACTTTGATGTTTTGCCGTACTACATGACAGCGTGTCTTATTTCCGTTATTAGTCTGTTGTAACCATGGAGAGTGCTGGGGTGGGGGTGAGGATTGGTTACTCAGAAGTGGTTTTGGACCCTCTAGAGGTAACGGTAAGTTTCATTTCCAGTAGCAAGTACGTCACGGGGGGGGCATGGTATTTAAGGGCCTGACCAAAGTTTAAAAATACACTGAAAAATACAGCACTTTTCTAGTGAGGGGGCAGGATAAGGGAGTGGAAAATTTTTGTCCTCGGTTTTGGAAATCCTTGAAAATTCCTATGCAAAGGAGGTTTTTAGTGTGATGTGTGAATATTATGACTCCAAATTAGGCTTTGGAGTCGATGCAGATGGCACTTTGCACTCAGCTCCCTGGTAATAAATACAAGACTTAAAGTGTAAGCAGACATTAACTGAAGGAAAAATGAATAATGGATCCCATCTAGTAGAGGGAGATGGTCATTTGCCTGATTTCTTAATCACTAACAGGATTCCTAGTGTTGATTTTTGTTTTGAATAAGTGTGCAGAGTTAGCGACGAAGTGCCAGTTTTTCTAGCTTTGAGTTGGTCTTTGTAGTTTTGTGGATGGGTCAGATTTATGGCTCTGGCAGAAAGCGATGACATCTTCAGCAAAATGGGGCCAATTCACATCACAGATATACACAAAGGACAGCGATTGGAACTGCAGCTGGATGAAAGAGGGTGGTGTGAAGTTACTGATTTGTCAGCATTTAAATCGCAATGGAGACTGATAAACCTGTACAGTGACCTTTTGTTGCCAGAGAAACCCATGAATGGCATTCTGGGTAATTCTGTGAAGCTTTACTAATTATATTCGCAGAAAAAACAGGAAGCCTGCTGCTATCATACAGTCTGCATTCTTATATACCATGACCCTGTGCTGGGTAAGCAGTCATAGGAGATTTGTGGTATTATTTATATAATGATAAATGGTTTTGTGACAAGGAACTGCTTTAATGCAATATCAAATTTGAAATAGTGTTTAAAAGTCTGTGCATTGAGCATTCACATGGTTTTCTGCTGAGCAAGCTGTGAGGATTTGCAGTCCCCGCTCAACAAGCATAGCTACAGTGGCGTCCCCCTCATCGTCCAGACCCTGAAGCAAAGGGATGTGGTACTCCATCACGTGACCGGCCTGTTGGCGAAATGCATGTGAATGCCTTCCGTCACATGACCTTCGCCTCATGACTTGTTCTGGCTGTGGTCCTTGTTTGTTTCCTTAGTCAGATCAACTTTTGGGTGAGATTTATTATAAAGACACCAGATTCCAGAACAATCACTGATCCATACATGACTAGGTTATTACTAAAGTAAACAAATAGGGCTCTACTTTAGAAAAAAAATAAAATCAACAGAGATTGCTTCAGAAGTAATAGATCTGCTGTTGAAACAACTGAGTGTCTGTTTAATAGCAGACAACCTGGGTTGGGCGGACCTCCTGATACAAGTCTTGGTGCATTTCTTAAAAGCAGCATATCATTAGCTGAACTTTTAAAGCCATCTTTATCTCTGTCGACACCTTGTGAACAGTAAGCGTGGGCACAGGTGGCAGGGCCCTTCAGAAAGACTGTAGCTAGACTCTTACCTGACAGGCAGTGAGGAGAGGCCACAGTAATTCCATATGGGTGATGCCTCTGGGCCAGCAGATACTCAACTGGGGATTGACTGCTGTTTGGGTCCATCGCCAAGATGCCATCCCTGGATAAAACCAGATATATTAGTGTGAAGTAGCTGCTGTCTTCTTATGCGAACCATATCTGAAGCATCTCGTATATCTTTAAGCATACAATGTAAGCAGGGTGCTGCACATGTACAGGAATCTCTCTGTGGCTGACAATGAACCTATCCTAGGGGAACATGCCAAATCAATCATCTGTACGTTTCGAACAGGCTCATACAATCTCATTCATGGCACGGCAGAATCAGTGAGACTGCAGTCAGAGGTGGAAATGTCAGGTCCAGAAAGTACAAATCCAGACCATGATTTTGTTGCAGCCAACCAGATGAGTACTCTGCCTGTGACTCTTTATGCTTAAGTGGTTGGTTGAAACAAAATCATGGTCTGGATTTTTTACTTTCTGGACCTGAACTATCAACCTCTGACCACAGATAGGTTGTAAGTTGGGGACAGTTTCTATGTTACTTACGAGGAGTTGCACATGCAATCAAAGTTTTAAAAAAATTATGTATGTAAAAATTAATTTCGGATGGCTGTATGCCCAGCAGCACTAAATTACCTAGTGCAGCCTATACAATCCTTGCCACGGGAAAGTACCACAGCAGCGTGACCATCCCAACCTCAAACAAATCTCCCAGTCTCATTCTCACATCCAAAACTCAGTGCGGTTATCCTGTTCTGACAAATGTTAATTTCAACGTACAATCTGTCTGTTACAGCAGAACCTAATTATAAGTTGGAGATAGTCTGTAGTTAAGACGCACCTGAGCCAGTCTGTCCAGTAGAAGTGTCCAGCATGGACTGCCAGAGCGAAGGGGTAGCTTAGAGTCCTTCGGAGCTGCCGTCTCCCTGTGCCATTGGATGCTATGCACTCCAGCATCTTAGTGCCTGAGTGAATGCATTTTATTAGCAAACGCTGGGTTACTTAAAAAAAACTCACTACAACTAACGATTTAATTTTCTTGAATGCTACGCAGAACCTTGTGAATACTCTTGGGAAACAAAAGCAACGCTAAAGATGAATAATATGCAGTGAAGTGTTGCTATTATGGGATATGAGCTGGGAATTCACCCTGCTGGCTCTGATGTCACACGCAAATACAACAAAACCGTGCGGTTTGAAAATGGATATTTTCAAAGTTCCCATTAAAAAGAATGATTTAACCAACAGTTCCAGTAAAAACAAAAACAGTTACTGTTATGTTTCATTGAGCAGGAAAGGATTTCGAATGATTTCCTGCATGTTCTCCCACATCTTAATATAAATGAGTAAGAGTTAAGTCATGCTGTCTTTGTGATGCATCATGTGTGAGCACCCGTATAACGAGTTCGTACTGGCGTCAGCCCAGCACAGCTGCTGGGTTGAGTCGTCAAAGGTCAAGGCATTGGGGAGCTGGATGCCATCGCGGACCAGCACCTTCCTCTGCTCACCCTCCACCGTGGAGCTCTCAATCTTGGGCTCCTCTGGGTTCCAGTCGCTCCAGTACATGGACCTGCCAGACATACTGGATGGGATGCCAGTCCATCACATGGCACAAACTGAAACTCTGTGAGCCTATTAGTGGCACCAGTCCGGCGATGCCGCATGTCCTTTGAATGTGGGTGGAAACCCAGACAAACGTAGGAAGGCATTCAGACTCCACAAACACAGAACCTGGGGCTATAAGCAACCCTGGGAGGGGTGACGGCACAGTTCTGCCCACTGAGTCACTGTGCTGTTGGTTTTGCTCCTCTTTGAAACTTTTGTGTGGAAGATCCTTCATGTGGAAAGTTTACCTTATTGTGACGGGGTTCACTGTTGAGTCCAATCATCACATCACCATATGGAATGCTTCTATGACCTTATACATATTTCGTAATAGAACCCTGAATACCAGCAAAAAAAAGTGTGTTTAAAAATGGAGTCAGTGTGAATGCCCCCCCCCCCACCGAATGCTGTCCTTATCTGCCTATCTCATGGTCTGGGTGGGTTAGCTGTGGTCGCTAAGCCTCTTAGCCTGTTATCAGTCCTAGTGCTGTATGTGTGTCTATTTTACATCACTCATACAAAGAGGTGGAAAATTCAGGTTCAGAAAGTACAAATCCAGGCCAAGATTTTGTTTCAACCAACCAGTTGAGCATAAAGAGTCACAGTCACAGAGCACTCAGTTGGTTGGCTGAAACAAAATATTGGTCTGGATTTTTACTTTCTGGACCTGAACTTTCCAGCTGTACTCATACATCATACATTCCACATGTTAGACAAGTGTGATTAACGCTTCAGGGATGATGTGTCATTAGTAAAATTAAGTTTGCCGGATGTGAAAAATACAGGTCTCTCAAAGTCGGCTTTATCCACTGCCGACTGAAACACGAGGCTGCAGCCTAGATGGGAACGTAAGCGGAGTTTGATGCTTGCGCTGCATCCTGCTTAACTTATGTGTTAACGCACATATCTGATGCATGCATTACTTACCATTTTGTCTACCTATAGAGTACAAACAAACCGCTTATGCAAAAAGGTGCAATGCCAGCATAGAACATGTGCAATGCTTGTCTTGCCAATTAATTGCAATTTCTACTCAGGCCACTTGGGGGCAGGAAGCCTACCCGCCACTGGAATCCATGACGATGGCTCGCGGGTTCACCAAGCCGTCGCGGAACAAGGTCCTCCTGCCCCTGCCGTCCAGGCGTGAAGCCTCGATCCTGTCTGCTCCGCTGTCTACCCAGACCATCATCCCACGCACCACGTCCACTGCCAAACCCTCAGGTGTTTGCAACCCTGGACATTAAAGTTTGCAGATGGCTGGTATCTAGGCCAGCATTTTGACATTTATTGACACTGAAACACCACCCCTGTAACCAGCTGCAATTTTTCAGGGATATTACATTATGAAATGTATAGCATATAATTTAATTCACTGATCTGATTAAACATACTGGAATTTATTTAAACCAATGATTTCAATACTATAGCGTTGGTGTCTGTATTAAACCCAAAGAGGAAATGCAGTGTTTGCTGGCTGACAGAGGCTGACTGTGAGTAGGTGTTTTTATTTATGATGTAAACTGCATCTGGAAGCTTGTGTCAGCAATACTGAGTCACAGAAGAACATGTGTAAATGCCCGGTGCTAGTGACGCTCAGTATAGTGTGCTAGTGGTTCTGTGTATGTGAGCTGTGCTGAAGGGACTTTTGTTTTCTCAGTGTCACCTGTGCTGATGAGAGTCTCTGGCTGCACCCCTGGTTCCAATCTCACTCTGCTTATGGTCCGTTTTGCCAGGTCAGTCCAGTACACCATCCCATCCTGACAGTCATAGCCGATTCCGACCACGATGGAGCCCTGAGGTAAGAGCAGACAGACCGGACAGTGACCAACCACTAGAATCAGGTCAGCGAATCAAGCAGACAGACCTAACTGTGACCAACCACTAACATTAGGTCACTGAGTTTTTTTTCATTGAAATAATAACTATTATTGGGTCTGGACATTAGCATTGATCTATGTAATTTAACAAGATACTGGCTACTTACAGATACTTTGTACACGGTTTTATAATTTTGGCTAAAACAATTTAGGTCAAATGCCCTGTTCAGGACCACTGATGGCAGTGCCAACCAGAGACTCAGACCACCAACCCTATGGTCATAAATCCATGTCCTTCTCCACTAGATGACGTCATTCCGCTGTTTAAAGTGGGTCCCGACAAGCCGGCGCACTGTCACCTGCAGCCAGAGAAGCGATGAGGCAGACTCCTTATCCATGTGAGGCCCATCGAGAGGCACAATTCCAATATGGTGGCCTTGGGTGTACAAGATCGCAGGAGCGGCCAGGGGGAGGGTCATGGTAGGGCGGGGCTGGTATCGCTCCATAGGCGGGGCCACAGTCTCAATACCTAGTCAGTTCAAGAACTTTATTTGTCAAATGTACATGGGGAAAAGAGTGAAATGCAGCTCTATAAGCAGACTATACTGTGCAATTAAAAATTACAAAATATAAATTAAAAAATATGTATATATCACAGACATAAATGATATATGGAGATTTATACAACATAAACATATTTACATGTAGCTCCACTGTACAATGTCAAGCTGACATCTTTGCTGGACTGTGTATGTTTACACTTCTGTGAATGGACTGTATCATAGGGGACCCGAATGTGAGTTGTGCCATGTAGACCTCTTGACCGGGGCATGCTAACTCACAGGGGGGTTTGACGGCGCCCTGAGTTCGTGTTCCGATGACTTCCTGGCCCTCCCCGTCCACACACCAGCAGGAACTATGGAGGCACCGAACTGGGCTGAACTGGGCCAGGGAGTCACATCGTGGCAGGTACCAGTCTATGCTTCCTTGGTCACCGTTCTGCTTTGTCAGCTCGTCTCGCTGGCGTCCACAGGCGGTGTCCCACTGTCGCTCACGCCAGGCCACAGGCGCACCGAGCAAACGCCAAACCAACTGCATGACCCACGCAGCAGAGTCTCCTGCAGATTTCATAGTCGTTAAATTTCCCTTCTGTCTTGCATTCACACCATAGCTGCGATTACTTTTTCCGGAGAGCAATATGGCAACTAATTTTAATATTAGAATGTACGGAACAAAAAAAGACTCAAGCTGTTATGCATTTAACACTTGGCCTGGCCCACCCCAGCTGATTTCTGTTACGAAAGAGAGAAAATTCTGTGTGCTTGTCCTCAGCTTCAGGTATTTCTGATACCCCTGAGAGTGGAATGGAAGATCAGTTAAAAAGTTAAAATGCAGAGATTCACATGTACAGCCTCAGGGGCAGCAAATATAGCTTGTGTCCCTCCCACTGGACAATTATCTCAAATATAGATGTGGCTTGGCTTCAGCAGCGCTGGACAAATCAACTTAAACATTACATCAAGGCAGAGCACAAACGGAGCCCCTCACAGGAATATAATTTACATATTTTCTCCCTGATGTGTTTCTGACCAGTAGTATTTGTGGATTAAATGCTGGATTTCATGCCCCTGGGCAAATCTGCTTGTGTTGCATTGTCTTTGTAGGAGTTCCCAGTATCTCCGGTCCATTTCCCAATGAAAACCCCAACAAAAAGAGCATGCAGACTTCTGACAAAGACAACACAGCCACTCTGCCATTCAGAAGTTACCGTATAGTTTCGCATTCTTGGTTAAACTTCGAGCAATGTGCCCATTGTAAGAGCTATTTGAAGAGGAAGAAAGTCACAGGGAAGATACAGACTGTACAGTCAACTGACCTTAACCCCGTTGGAATGGTTACGAAGATCAAGGCTACACAGCCTGCCAATGCAAATCATGTATGGGCTAATTCTCCAGCAGTGACAGGGTAATCTTCCAGAAAAACACCCCTAATTCTTAATAGAATTCTAACAGTTTGCTCATATGGAAAGGTAGCTGTTTTTTCAGGCGAAAATGTAAACTTTTTTATCATGTTGGTGGTGTTTCTAATTTGTTTAATATCTTTCCATAATTAATTAATTGGAATTCTGTACCGCTCTTTTATGTAGCACAGATTGTTCTTAAATTGGAATTTAACACAAGAAATTCAAAGTGTTCAAAAAATCAGTGCACATCCATCTGTCCAAAAGAAATGTCATGGAACTTTGGACAGACGGAGCCGTACAAATGCTTACTGTGCTGCTGCAGGCAGGTGACGCCGTCGCCCTCAAAACTGGGATGGCACCGGCACTTGAAAGAGCCTGGGTAGTTGGAGCACATGGCCTGGGGGTGGCAAGGCTGGGAGAGACACTCATCAACATCTGTCGCAGAGTAGACGAGACGGGGTTACATGCAGTAATACTCAACAAACAGTTTCACCTCAAAGCATAGGCACCAAAATACCATCACGGCATATGGGAAGTACATAGTTTGCATTAGCATGGTTATAAATAATGACCCTTAACAGATTTGTTTATGAACTGCTGGCAGCTTAGGGTTATCGGTCGCTGTGCCCCGAAGGCAGTCAAATTCAGCCTGCCACTCAAGCTCACCTATGCAGGCCTGCTTGTCAAAGCAAAACTCGAACCCACTGTGACATTGGCAGTGATGGCCACTGGGGGCATTCACACACGTAGAGTAGTCCCCACAGTCGCTGAGGCCCTCCATGCACTCGTCCAAGTCTGGGCAGTACATGGACAGAAGGGGGGGGGGTCATGGGGTAGCAGCAGTGTCACCAACTCTGGTCAGCTGGCTCGTGTGAGATTTACAATTCAAGACAAGCCTGCATACTCATTTACATGTATGTAAGAGTTTTATTACCTTGTAAATAGTCTGTAAGGTTTGCAAACTACCACAGCACTTTTGTTGTAGCAAATTTTAGGTTTGTAACGGAATAATATAGATTTGCTGTAAGATTTCTTACATGAGAGTCAGAACACATGAGTGTCACACCAGATGCGTGAGAGTTGGCAGCCAGGTAGCAGCAGAGGGACCAAGGTGATGCAATGCAGGCATGTGGATGGACTGTAACTCCTATACTTCTGGAATGACGATGTGCGTGGCTTTTGGCATCAGTACATTTGAAATTATTATACTTTATTGATCCCCATGGGGTAATTCTGTTTTTACCTACTCCATCTTGCTAGCAAGCTTGACGGTGAAGGGGGTCCACCCGTAACAGGGCTCAGGGAGCTGGGGGTTAAGGGCCTTGCTCAAGGGCCCACAGATGCCCTAGGGCCGGGCTCAAAGTGCCGACTTTCTGATCACAGGCACAGAGGCCTAGCCCACTGAGTCACATGCTGCCCCCAAATATGTACATAAATTCATACCTGGTCTACCACAGAACAACCACCTTCTGGTGTTCCTCATCTGTACTCACTGATATTCACCTTCTAATGATCATTATGGATTCTAACCTACTAGCATCCATAGAGGAACATTTCCTGAAACACCCACTCTTACCATGACAGCTATGGCCATCGCCGTGGTACCCCAGGGGACACTGGCAGTGAAATCGCTGCCTCTCGCCAGGGAGGCAGAGTGCCGCCGTGTGACAGTTATGGGTCCCTGAGACACAGGGGTTCATCAGCTGGAGCTCTGAGGATGGGCAGAAGGTCAAAGTGCAAAGGTCACTGCTTCTCAGGTAACTTCCACTCTGGCACATACAAATAATTGTACTGTTTTTCTTGGAGATATGATTTCCAACAGCTTTAAACTTGCGATATTATCCCACGTAGTGTGTAAGGGCGCTTTTACATAATAAGTGTCAATCGGTGTTGCGTTGTTATCTATGGGGAGCTGAACGTTCACTTGCAGCCCCGTGTCACACCACCTCGGGTGATGTGTTCTGCTCTAATTTTCTGTTTTGAGGCTGCGCTCAAAGTTCAGCCAAATTCATCTGTGACCTTTCCACGGCTGAGCTCGCCGACGCACAGCCAATAAGAGAACAGCTGTATGTGACGTGAGCCGAAGTGACCAGAGGTACATACTTAAGTAAAAATCACCCAGAAAAATACCATGCATCCATCCATTCATCCATCCATCCATTATCTGCCGCTTATCCGAGGTCGGGTCGCAGGGGCAGCAATCTAAGCAGGGATGCCCAAACCTCCCTCTCATTAGCCACCTCCTCCAGCTCCACCAGGGGAATACCAAGGTGTTCCCAGGACAGCCGAGAGATATAATCCCTCCAGCGTGTCCTGGGTCTGCCCCGGGGCCTCGACCCGGTTGGACATGCCTGAAACACCTCCCCAGGGAGGCGTCCAGGAGGCATCCTAGATAGATGCCTGAACCACCTCAGCTGGCTCCTTTGATGCGGAGGAGCAGCGGCTCTACTTTGAGCCCCCCCAGGATGTCTGAGCTTCTTACCCTATCTCTAAGGCTGAGCCTTAGGCATTACTGCCGAACGCTGCCCCGATCCGCCTGTCGATCTCTTGCTCCCTTTTTCCATCACTCGAGAACAAGGCCCCGAGATACTTGAACTCCTCAGCCTGAGGCAGTAACCCATCCCCCACCTGGAGAGGGCAATCCACCCTTTTCCGGTTGAGAACCATGGCCTCAGATTTGGAGGTGCTAATTCTCATCCCAGCCGCCTCACACTCAGCTGCAAACCGCCCCAGCACATGTTGCAGGTCCCAGCCCGATGACGCCAACAGGACCACGTCATCTGCAAAAAGCAGAGATGCAACCCTGAGGCCCCCGAACTGTACCCCCTCCGCCCCTTGGCTACGCCTAGAAATTCTGTCTATAAAAGTTGTGAACAGAACCAGTGACAAAGGGCAGCCCTGGCGGAGTCCAACACCCACCGGGAACGAATCTGACTTACTGCTGGCAATGCGAACCAAACTCTTGCTCCGTTTGTACAGGGATCTGATGGCTCGCAACAACGGACCCTGTACCACGTACTCATGGAGCACCCCCCACAGGACTCCCCGAGGGACACGGTCGTATGCCTTTTCCAAGTCCACAAAACACATGTA
>JAAGVU020000039.1:11092416-11104814 GCA_011763525.2 Mormyrus iriodes
AAAAACAAAAAAATGTGTAGCGGAAATATATATATATATATATATATATATATATATATATATATATATATATATATATAGTTTAAAATAACATTATTTTGTTTATAAGATAAAAAACAGAATTGTACCAATAAAGATTTAAATACGACAAAGTACTCAAAACTGGCGTTACCTCCAAAAGGTGGCACTCGTGTCAAACATAAGTGCAAAATCTCCTAGCGATAATGTTTAGGGGAGCAGAATTGGACCGTTTTATTAAAGCTGTTTAAACTAATGATGCAAAGTATCCATGCGTGGATACTTGTTTCGTTTAGACAACGAACAGGGGCGGCACCAAAACTAACCAGGTATTTTGGGCTTAGGAAGGAATTTACCTTTCTTTAGGAAAATTAAGTCTAATGCTACGTGGTCGAGTATCTTAATTAACATCTGCATGATATTAACACTAAATTAACGCTGTCAGTGTAGCATGTGACACTGCAGGCCATTAGTACCAAAGATTAGGGTGAAGAAATAGATCTTTAAATAAAAAAGGGGGCCAAATTCATTTATTGAATTCTAATATTACCATTAAAAATACATGACCATAACAATCCTTTGAAGGCTATGCTCCAGTAACAGCAACAGCGTCTGTTCTGTGCTAAGATTTGCAAAAGAGTAAATGTGTGTGTGATTTTTTCCGTCGGATTGTGTAATGTTTACTTTTAGTTATGCCCATTAATCACAGTGTCATTTAGAGTACTGTAAAGCATGCGTAGCGTGATGCCTTAAGCTTAATGGAAACTATCTTAAGTGATTACTCTGGTTCATAGTGCCCCCATCAACACTTTTATTTAAGGTTTTACAGGAAAATGCTGCTCCAGTTCCATATAAACAAGCCTTGTCAGGTGATTTTGTACCATTGGGGGTATTGTTGTTTGTACTTTGGGGATGAGGGTACAGCCCCAAAGGTACAAATTTGTACCCTTTATTCTGAGAGGTGTGCGTGTATGTATATACATATATATATATACACACACAGACACGCACATACACACAAATATTATTCTCGCTGTCCTCATGGCGTTCCAGCTGTGTTTGTGTTTGTGTACAAAGATTTGTGGGATTAAATATCAAATTTAACTCTGTGAAGCTGTAACCTGACGTTATGTCATTTGCTTGTTTGCTATAAGGCAGTTAGTCTTTAATTGTAATTATAATGTGAGATGTTTGTTATTTTCTGCATCCTTCCCCCAATGAATTTGTAAAATCCTGTCCCAGTTGAAATGTAATTTTGTTTTCAGAGCTTTACCACTGCAGAAGATGCTGCTCGATCAGATTCCCTCCCCCCTTCCTGTGCCCCATCCTGGGAAGAGCATACTTTAATTTTCATTAATGTCAATTAATATCAATTACACATGACTTTTTCATTAGATTAGGTGAGATTCGATCTGTAGCCTTTTTTGATTGAAGAAAAAAAACTCAAGATTTCTGCAGCAGAAATTGTAATCAGAGGTTGATGCTAAGAGCACATCACACCGCTTCTGAGGGTCTGTTTTCGTGCTTCATGTTCCTTTCTGGGCAAGCTGCAGAACTGGCCTACCCACTCGTACGCCATTAAAATGTCACATCGCCACTTTTCTAGCCTAAAGTGTGTAGACTCAGTTCACAGAATGCAGACCTTGCAGTTCTTTGAATAAATATAAGGCAATAAGACCTTCAGCAAGAGGGCTGTCTGCCAGTCTGCCCCTTTGGTTTTGTTTAAATGTAGACTGACAATGTACCATTTAAGTCTACCTTACCCTAAATAATGCACTGCTGTACAAGTAGCTTTATGTGTTTATGAATGTCTGTCATATCTCAGTAAGTAGTATCCACTATGCTTCTTCACTCCACTCTGTGCCTGGGTGCCATCATTGCCCCTCGGGGATGGACTAAAACCAATGCCAGGTATAACCCAAAATCCACACCATGGCTGCAGTGATACCGCAGCCAGTCCACCTCTGGCTCTTCTAACAGTGATGATCGAGCAGCATTCAGTGACTGTATTTCTGAATTTACATTCATATATTTAGGGGACATTTTTATCCAAAGCAACATACACTTGACAAAGCCGTGTCAGCCAGTCCATGGAAGGAAATCGCCCTTCCAACCAGAGGATTTGAACCAGTGACCTTCTGATAATGGGCAGAGAGCCACAAACCACCACACGAATTCCTTGCAGGGTTTGCCAGCTACCCTTTTCTCCTTCTATGACCACCATAGAAGCTTCTGTTATCTCTCTTCTGTTGTCTTCCACATTTTTCCCACTGAGATTTCTACTGAGAGTCAATATGATCTGTTGCTGTTTCTTTTTATAATGCAGTTCATGTTAAATTTTTGTCAAATGCTTGTGAAGGGCGCTATCTAAAGATTAATTGGAATGAAAATGTGATAATAAGCGATGGAAATAAAGTCATGCTGTCAGACGCTGAGGTTTGCGAAATATTTCTGCTGCATAAGACTCTCAACTTTTCCACTAGTGATAAAGGCAGTGGGAAACACAGAGCGCCCTCCTTTGTCACAGTACCGTGTCACTACATTATCCAGGCGAGTTTATATCTTCACCCACAACTTGGGCAGACTGGCGCCACTTCATGAGAAAATCCTCTAAATCCGTATTTAAGATAAATATGTTTGCCTTGTTGCCAGGCAACACCGTCTAAGGAATATCTTTACAGTCTTTGTACTCCGAGTAACGTAACGTCTTTATAGGTCTTTTAGACAAAACCCATTAATGCCACCATTAATCTGTGGGGTACTTACAGACCGCTTTATGCAATGTGGTTTTAAGGCTATTATGGAACAGAGAAATTCTGATAGCATCAAGATGCACCAATTAATTGTTAAAAGAGAGTCAGCTGTACTTTAAGATGGAGTAACTGCCCCTCCTGGACTAGTACTAATGCCAATTTTAGTCAACTCAGATGTGGCCTTGGTGGGTACAAAGTGGACGGACGGGCTTGTGAATCAGGGACCATCTTATTTGCACACGAAATCCAGAAGAGTGCACCAATGTCATCTGTGTGAGTTAAGAAATAGACTCAGTTCTCGGGCCAAGTCTGCTAGCATCTAACCAGACAGACAAACAAGCAACCACTCACATGGGGTTTGTCTGTGCTGTGCAATGTCTCGGACATCACAAGGGAACCTGCCAAACCGCCATGAGTATGAAGCAGTAGGAGGCTGGTGGGTCATGCTCAGTTACACAACAACTGCAGGATCTATTTCCACATTCCTATTTGGAGAAATATATGAAAACAAAATTTCTAGTTCGATTGGTTCACTTGGAACATGACTGGACCATCATAACAATGCTCAGACAATGGGAAATTTAATGTCATTGTCTGGCAGTTTATTACACCCCTGGGTGAATAAGAATATGGAAAGACAACTGGAACATCTGGTCCAGAATCCAGTTCACTAGTCACCTGACACAAACATGGTCATTCCACGAGCCACACCAACCTCCTTATGATCCAGATGTCTAGTTAGCTACATCTGCAATTAGTGTATCTAAGATCATTCTGATTAGTCTCTGCTGGTGTAGTCTTGTGCTTTGGTTTAGCCTACTTAGTATTGTTTAGTGTTTTGGACCCTCGGTCGTGGTTTTGAGTTAGTTAATGGTCTTTTGCTCTCTGATTTTTCCTGCTCTTGCAGTGTGGGTCTGTTGGATTGGCTCTGCTTCTGACTTTTGGTGTGTTTTCTGGTTTCCGGTCCTGCTCTTAGTCTTTGCTGCCTTTTAGTCAATTGTTCTTACTTAGTTACAAAACCTTGTCTTTTGTTTGATCCATTTCTGTTCTATACAAACTCAGCTGGGCACCACACAGTCAGTGGCCCACGTCCTGTTAGTACTGGCTACCAGGAATCTTGCCAGATGACAAGGTAAGGATTGACAAGCAAGAAACATGACCATGTGGGCGAGTGCTTAAGGGTGAGCCCTTCTGCCTGAGACTGTGTACAATGTTCTGCACCTTGTTAATAAAGTTATTTTGGCAACCAATTGTGTTTCATCTTAAGAGTTCTTTGTAAGTCAGCCTTTAAAAACAGTTTATCCATTTCAAAGTATCATTGTGAGCCTGGAACCAATACCAGGAGGCACAGGGTATGAGGCAGGTGGCAGCCTGGATGAGATGGCAGTCTGCTGCAGGACACATAAGCACACATGTTGTGGGAGTGACAGGAAACAGACATGAATGTGAGAATGTTAAAATTCCCCACACACGTCTGTAGTCATATCTTTGTGGGGACTGTCCATTCATTTCTATGGGAAAAACCCTAATCCCAACAATGACAATCTTAACACCTACCCAGCCCTAACTATAAATAAGCAAACAAGATACAAAACTTTTGGCGTTTTTAGTTTTTTGACTGCAGTCACAGATTTTTAGAAAATTTAATTTCCCCTGTGAAATAAAAAAAAAATGGTTCCCAAAAGGTATAAAAAAACAAGGTTTTATCACATTGTGGGGACATTGGGTCTGCACAATGTAATGTGTACCTGGACCACACACACAATTCTTGTCATGACGACGAGGCATAACGCAGGGACAGAGGGGAGAATCCAGGGGAAAGGCTTTATTGAGTGCTAAACACTCAGTAACATAAATGACCTGACACTGAAGCACAGGACTGGGGAACTCTTATACAGAGGCACATAAGGGAAGGAACGAGGGGCACCTGGGACTGATTAACAAAGGGGCAGGAACACAAGGTAATCACAACGAGCAACAGGCGTAGCTGATTAGCAGCCCCGCCTGCGGGAAACACAAGGAATACACTGGTAGGGCGGGGCTGGACGTGACAATTCTTGTTTTCTCCTTCGGGGTCGGTTTGGTGCCCCTGGAGGTTGGATGCTCAGCTGCTCCATGTGGGTATATTTAATATGTACTGTAATGCTTATATTTCCTTACATAATGAGACTCTCTTGTAAAAGCCCGAATGACAGAAAAAGACTGAATACTTTAACACCGTAACACTTTGGCCTGACATTTTCTCTAGTAGCAGCACTTTCTGATTAATTCATGCTAAACTGGCAGAAACACGTGTAAATCGTGAAAGTAATAGTGCCATTACTGCTTCAGCCACCCGAGGAAAGAAAACAGAAATTTTCTAAATTGCGGAAATCTTTGAAGTTCATAGTGTAAGTATAAACGATTTGTACACAAAATTTACAAACCAAAGAAATCTAACTGGAAGAAGGCACGAAGTTTAAACGGGCACTTTTCTGCAGTTCTATACACTTTGGGGGGCATTTTTAGAGTAAAGCAACAGTTACAAAGTTTTACAAAGCTAAGGCAATTTAAGTAATCTGGCTTCCCATCCTAGACTTCGTTCTATTTTTCTGTTCCCTTAGGTGCCAAAGCGCCCCCCATGAACCTGTAATGGAAGATGGATGGATGACATTTTATGAAGTGTGTATCACTTCCTGGAAGTATTTTGTGCCTCTGGATGCTTGCGCTCAACGGTGGTTCCTTAAACAAATATTTGTATGTAATATAGAGAATATTGTAATCAATGCAAAATTTACTGGGCTAGTTTATTGAACTATAATTAGCTACTGTCCCTCAGCTCTTGTGCCTGATAGCACGATTCGGAATCAGCGCAGTTTCATTATAATTTTCCACTTTGAGATACCGAGGTGGTATCTAGAAACTGTCTGCCGAGTAGCTTATTTCCACTCGGAAATACCCAGAGAAAATCTCCGCGTCATTCAGAAGATATCGGAAAAGCGCCATGCGCCCCTATCTTGTTGCAATATTTATCCAACAGCCAGCATATTATTAGTTTAAACAATGTCGTTACAGAAAAGCACTGAACATATGCTGTTCAATACAATGACTTGATATGTTGGTAAACATTTATGCAAAACAAGGAAGGACACTTATTGCTAAGAACAAACGGTTTAACATAAATGGATGTTATTTTTTGCAGATGAATCAAACGGTATTTTACATACAGTACTCCACTACACACTTTAGAACACATGCACGTGGGCATTAGTAAGTAGGCTACCGTATATATTTTAAGACGTTTTCATCTGATTTTGTTTCTGGCAAAAGTACTCAGGTAAAAAAAAAACATGCTTTCGATCACAAAACATATCATTAATGAAATAATACTTCAAAGTTAAACAGTGTGACACACAAACATACTGTATATGGGTTCTTTATTAACGAATCTGAAAATATGTTATGAACTAATGTAGACTAAGTTCTTGACAGTTCATATAAGTGATAAATCTATCCAAAAAGTTGGATGCCTAAGTCGCAGTTTGCCGTCGTTTCTGCGTGCGGGACCCCGGCACCCCCGAGCAGGGGGTGTGTCCCCAGCCCCGTGATGTCACGGGATCCTCATTCCGGGACGGGCTCACATGGCTCGCCTCCCACCCATTCTCCTTGGAGGTCCATTCCCGTCACCTGCACCACGCCGTTTTAACCGTACCCGAGGTACTTATAAATCTCTACGGGGCGATCGCAGTCGAGGTGAGCAGATAGCAGATGTGAAGCGAGTGATTTCCGCACATTTCCGGTGAATTTACGTAGGCGTGAATGATTCTGCGCTTATTAGCGCGTGGGCGGTTACCGTAAGTTTTCGTTAGTGCCGTAGTTTCGGGGACAGTATCGGTGTTAATAGTGTTTTTCATGTTCCGCTTAATAGGCTTGTGGGAGTGCGCAGCAAGAGATGAGCGACGATCTAGCAGTAACGGCAGAGATGAATTGCAAAGTGAACTTTAAGTTTTTGCGGATCATTTTAAAACAGAAGTAAAATGATTTGACGAAGGGAGAGCCTATGGCGGGGAAACATGGCAATTTGTCATCATTTAAACCATACTGAGGCCGGGAGCCCATCCATCGCGGGTGTGATGTTCTCGGCTGGAGTCGTGGGAAACCTGATCGCTCTGTTGCTTCTGGAGGTCCATCGGAGGAGGGAGCAGGTCCGTCAGCGCCTGTCGCTCTTCCACATACTGGTGACTGTACTTGTGGTTACGGATCTTTTGGGAACCATGTCTGTAAGCCCAGTTGTACTGGCTTCTTACGCCACTACCGTGTCCCTGTTGGGAATGAGCAAAGATGAGCATGTCTGTAAATACTTCGGATTTAGCATGACTTTTTTCAGCCTGAGCACCCTGGCCATCCTTTTCACCATGGCTTTGGAGCGCTGGATCTCAATTGGGAATCCTTATTTCTACGAGAGGCATGTTACCAAGCGTTGCGGATACATCTCCGTAGCTTTCATATTCGTCGTTTGCATCTGTTTCTCAGTGTTACCCTTATTCCGCTTCGGGGAATTTGTGCAATACTGTCCGGGCACGTGGTGCTTCATTAACATGAATCCCAAAATTATCCAGCACAAAGTTTACGCCAACCTGTATGCCACTTTGATGCTCGTCATCATATTCTCGGTAGTGCTCTGTAACGTGTCCGTCATCTGTCACCTGGTCCTTATGTACCGGAGACGCAAACTCAACCAAGGATCCACAGTAAGACGGAGCCGGCGGTATAAGAGGTCCCTGTCTATGTCAGAAGAAGTGGAGTATATGATCCTGTTGGTGTTTATGACGGTGGCTTTCGTCATTTGTTCAGTTCCACTAATGGTGAGACTTTTCTTTATAGTTCAATAAAATATTTTAAGTTAATGATAGAAAATGCGCATCCATGGTTTAATCGCAGGCCTATACTGTTACAGTAATAAGATGTCAAGGTAGTATTACTGTTGCACTTGTAGTTTATGCAGAGTACTTTAGATTTGCTTAACCCATTTAATTTAGGCGTGTGTATTTAAGTGACCTTCAGGAGTAAGCTGTTTTTGTTAGCAAACATGCAGCCTTAACATTAGTTTGCATATGATAAAAATATTTGTACCTCAGAAGCACTATTTTTTACAGTACAAGAAACTGAGAGATACTTTGTAGAGCATCAATGTGGAAAATATGGGAGAAAGTTTTTTTCTAAGTATGAAAGCTAATAGTGAATCATCTTGAGGAAAATTACCAGTATGTCACTGTCTAATTTTAGAAGACATTCCAAGGAGATAACATTTCTTACAACCAAAACACACTATAGAGATGCTTAAATGAGTTTTCTAATACGGTGAGACATTGGTCTTTAGCAAACAGGACTGAAGACGGTTTATGGTGGTAGTGCAATGGCTTGTAATGGCTACAATATCAAATTGTAGTGCATTTAGAAAATTATCCCTGCTGATTGTCAAAGGAAACAAAGATGTGTCCCATAGATGAATCTAATTATAATTACAATCTAGAGGGACGGAGAAAGAGAGGCTTTGAGAAATTTGGCTTCATATGTTTACTGTTTATCTATTGATGGTTTGAACTTTGTTCCCAATATAGATCCACGTATATGTCAAGACAGCATCCCCCACAGAAGTTGACCCTGAGAATGACCTCAGAGCACTGCACCTTCTGTCCATAAACTCCATCATAGATCCCTGGGTCTTTATTATCCTTAGCCCGTCTGTGCTGCGCTTTCTGCGCGGGACCTTGTGCAGGCAGGGCCAGCGAACCAGGCACCGAGCAGATGAAGATGTGGGCACACAGTCAAGGCTCTCCAATATCAGCTCACCTGTGGAGCTCAACAAACTCCAGATCATACCCTGGGCTAACAAGTCATAGGACACAGAGGTGGAGCTTTGGGTGGGTCAGACCTGATGGAGAGTGAGCTAAATACCAGCTGCTACACCCCTCCGACCGATCAGAGCTCGACAACATGGCTGTAAGACTTTAATAGTAAACATCACTCTCATTAATGTTTAATTGAAAAGTTATTTGGAAAATAAATCAAAATGTTTTACTCTTATTTGTGGTATATATTATTAATTTTTCTAATTGAGAGCCTATATTTAAAAACACCCGACACACCACAGTAACGTTGTGGTAAAGTCGTAGTTTCTGTTAAGAAAATGTACTTCTTATTAACAAAGACGTGTTATGAAATTATCCAACCAATGTCCGCCCATTCATCCACCTGCAAACCGCTTACTGGGCTGGGGTACACCTTGGATGGGTACTTCCAAAATGTAAAATTATATTCAAAATATCTTCACCTGTTTTGTGGGAATTCTGAGTAAGTGAGTATTTTTTTGTGAACAGCTGTTGGATTATCAAGGTTTTTTTAATCTACATCCTGCTTGATATTTTTATAGCCTGGCATGTAAATGGCCTGTATAGCAACATTATCTCTCCTTATCACATGGCACTGATGTAGATTAATTTCTCTTGACCTAATAATGATGATGTTCTTTGATGCTTTCTTGGGGGACAGAGAAAATCTTGTCTTATAATTTTCTGCGTTTGAGCTATTTGTTTTTTCTGATCTTGGTTCTGAATGATCTCACGTCCAAATTAGCTGACTGTTTGTGGGTAATTAGGTGAATTTGTATGCACACAGAGTGGAAAATGAGGGTTCTGGAGTTTTCAAAACTGAAAGCGGTGTTTGCACCTTGGCGGACTTTCCTAGCAGCAGTCTCGAACACTGTCAGCCGTGAGTGCTTTGGGAAGGGCCAGGGTATGTTGTCCGGCTGCAGGATAGGTATCACTGTCTGCCGGTCAGGAGCGTGCTAGTTGCTTGTCACCAGTGGCTGTGCCTCAGTGCCAGTGAGCATGTCATTTTTTTTAGCACTGCCAAGTCACTTGACAGGGAAGTGAGCTGGAGGAGTGTAGGTCAACTGCCCCCAGCTATCTGGCACCCATGGAGATATGCATTATTTATACAACTGTTTCATAGTAAAAGCCCTTTATCCACACAGGGTCTAAATAACCATACGACTGGTTACATTTAAGCTTTACTTCAGGAATCACTCAATATATAATGTTTATGAAAGACAGATAAATATGTGTGTTTCAGTTTTTTACTCCCAAGGTCCTTTGCTCTTTATTGGTAATTTGAATCACTGGGGACCACCGGGGTAGTTTGGAACAGTTTTAGGACAGTGACCTGGAAGCACTTGAGTGTGACAGCATGTTTATTGCCCTGACCCAGCAGCTACTGAGCAGAGACAGGAAATGGCACCACTGTGCGTCGACAGATATTGCAGTCGCGCGTCATGTTCCCACGCACACACACACACATCGCAGATAGTGCGTGACATGGCCCCCGAAAGATGAACCACCCTACAAGCACACTCAGTATAAATATACGGGGGGGGGGGGGCTGCTTTCCAGGTCCTCCTTAGCTTCAGGAGGAGGATATTGTACGTCGAGGCAGACTCAGTCAGGAGCCAATTGGGGTACAGAGTGCTGAGGAAGTGTGGCTGTAGGAACGGTGAGCAGAGAGGGGAACAAAACATTCCAGATGTTCATAAATACCAACTGAAAGCAGTGCTGTTATGGTTGAATTCTGTTTCCTGAAATGAGTCACTTATGTAACAATGAAAATCCCAGAATGAACATCGGAATCAGATGTACGCTGCTGATGATTATATGATCGTTTCCTGTTTTTCTGATTAACTCTTATTAGATGTAAAAACCAAGAAAAAGATTCAATTGAATTACTTGACCAGATGATGCACAGGCCATCCTAACTACAAGTTAGCAAAACGACAATTTTTCCGATATAGATGCAACCTCGGTCAAGCAGTGCTATAATTTGCCCACAGTGAATACTGGATAGCTGGCTGGAAAATGGATGGATGGATGGACAGATGGATGGATGAAATGTAGGAGTAATGCTCCGTCAGAAATCTTAACATGTAGACACGTAAACTCAGAAGAGTTTGTGAAAGACTGCAAGGGAATCATAAGGCTTTCCTAAAAAGACCTTAACCTCAAGAAAATATGAAACTTGGAGCTCTCCCAATGACATTATTAATCAAAATAGGCTTATTTTAAAGCCAGAAGTAATTGTTATATTTTTGTTTATAAGACGTTCCTTCTCTAAACTTCCAGCCTGGGAAAACATCTTTTTAAAATAAGGATGATTTCACTGGAATACATGGTTCGGTTTTGTTTGTCAAGAAATGTCTCATCATACTAGCTTAACTGAAGCGCAAACCAGTTCTATGCACACTGGCCTTTTTTACTTGGGTTACGGTGGATTAAGTTTAACAACAACATTTGTTATCTCTGATGTTGGGAAAAAAGTGTGCGTTTTGCAGTATTTGGGATCAGCTGGTCTATATCAGACATTCTTTATTCCTGCTTAAATCTTTATTGGTGGCAATTTCAAGGCATGCTCTTTTATCTAATGGACACGCAGTACAGTATATTACACTCAGCTTACTGTACTGAATTGTTCTACTGGTTGTGTATTTACAATTGCTTTCAATGTACTCAGCTTATGCTAAATGCATCAGGAGTACCAATAAATCCTAAATAATCTGGAATTAGGATAGCTTACTAGGCTGAAAAGCTTTTAGAAGTGTAGTGCAGCTTATTAACTAGAGAGAGAAATTTTATATTCAGTAAATCTTCAATCAATGACTCGTCTTCTCCTTTGATTGTGATCATTGAAGAGATCAAAATCAGTCTTTTCAGTATTCTATGTCATTTTTGGCAGTTAGGGGCTTGCCCAAGATCCAACCGTCTCCTTAGTAATGTTTTTGACATTAACGTATGGTATGTCCATCACAGAGCTGCTGGCCCTATTTCTTGCGCTATCCAGAGTAATTCTCCACCCTGTAGTTGTTCTAAGAACATTCCAGTAATTCCTATCAGTTCAACTTCAGTCCTACCAAAACATTACTATCTCCTTGCAACATGTATATCTTTTTCCCCTCTGTGGCCACAAAGGAAGCTGACACCACAGGACAAGGCTGTATTTCAGGAATAACTCTAAGTGGAACCCAGTCATTCACATGAGAAGCCTAATGCACCAGAAAGCCTAATCTCTTCATTTTGAGGCAACTGTGCATTATTGATGTGTTGGGCTTGACGTTTCAGTGTCAGATCATATATCCACCTTGGAGTAAACATTTGGAAATATGTATTTAAGCATGTGGAAGTGTTTTTTTTCCTGTGTGTATTTAAAGTTAGGAAACTCTTTATTCTTTGCATCAGGAGTTAAATATGTATCTGACATACTTTGCTTGATACCTCCTCCAAAACACAGTAAATATATAATGTTGGCACCATTGGGTATGATCCAGTGATGGGTACAGGTCACTCCTTGGTGAGTCCAACTCAAGTCTCGAGTCAAAACATTGCAAGTCCGAGTCAAGTCTCAAGTCATGTGCCCTCAAGTCCAAGTATTTCCATCATTTTTGGTGTTGAGTCAGAAGTCACCAAATTTGTAACTCAAATCCAAGTCGAGTTGTTTTTTTTTACCTTTAATGATTAAAACTTGCGGGGTGGCATGGTGGTGCAGTGGTTAGCACTGTTGCCTCACACCTCTGGGATCGGGGTTCACGTCTCTGCCTGGGTT
>JAAGVU020000039.1:11109050-11129612 GCA_011763525.2 Mormyrus iriodes
AAAATAACCATATAAACATATGGTTTTTACTTCGCGGATTTTCACCTTTCGCGGGGGGTTCTGGAACGCAACCCCCATGATAGACGAGGGATCACTGTATGCTTAATTACTATACTTTTCATTATAAAAGTTAGAGGGTAAACTGTCAATGAATGTTGACTTAGAACAGGTTTAATTACTGGTAGACAATGGCTTAAAATTTGAACTGTATAAATTGAGATTTTGTTCATCCTATTCATTTCACTTTCTCTGCCGGGCCCTGCAGGTTGGGCTCCCCCTTTGTGCCTGGTTCCTCCCAAGGTTTCTTCCTTCTAGAGGGTTTTTCCTTGCAACTGTCACCTCTGGTTTGCTCACAGGAGATTTTATGCAAGGATAATGTAAAGCGCTTTGAGGCAATGTAATGCTGTGAAAAAGCACTGCACAAATAAAACTGAATTGAACTGAACTGAACTGAATCGAAACACTTTCTAGGTCATTCTGTAGCAGTACTCACTAGTGTTGGGCATTTCAGGTACAGAGGATAAAAATCCAGACCAATTAGATTTTGTTTCTACCAACCAGTTGAGTACTCTGTGACTGTGACTCTTTATGTTTACCTGGTTGGTATAAACAAAATCTTGGTATGGATTTGTAGTTTCTGGGCCTGAAATGTCCAACACTGGTGCTAACCAACTAGCAAACTCTCGTCCATGTCAAGCAAAACACAATTGAATCAAAACCACAAGATTGATCCCACACCTGATTGGCAAATTTTATTGTTGGGAACCCTCTCCCCAGTCTTCAAAATGTATCATCTAGGGACAGTGTTGCTCATGAGATTTGGTACTGAGGGAAAAATAGCTGGGTACCCCTGTTCAATAGCATTTCCGGCTTGTTTTCCCTTGATTCTGGAGTTAATCAGCAGCTGGTCTTTGTGTGTTCAAAGTGTTATATGGTTGGGAATGCAGCAGACTCAGTGTGTTTATTCCTGTCAATATAACTTTCTCAGAGACGCAAGGCAGCATGGTATAATGGACCTGACGGACGTGGGCAGAAGCCTGTGTCCATGGGTCAGTTTATACAACCCAAACAATGACAGATGTACAGCCATTTCAGAATCTGTGTAATGGAAGCCAATTGACCGTATCCGGGGCCACAGTAACCCAGGCAGTTTGTTTTTCAAAGTCACAGATTGTGTAAATGTTACAAAACTCTCTCATCGAGTCATGGCGTGGCCCTGGTGTCCGGGAATAGGCAGAGTGGCAGACAGAAACAGGCGAGACCAAAGGACATGTGATTGAGTTCAACTGCAGGAAGCGATGCGAGGAAGACAGGAAGTTAAACGTGACTGCCCGTGCGGGTGTCACTGAACTGTGATTATCGCACGATAGCTACTGTCTTTGAAAGGTCAGGAGAAGCCTGAAGAAAGATACTAACCTTTGGCACAGGGTCATGAGCATGGTGGACGAGTGCATAGTCTTGTTAGGTAGTATTTCCAGGGTTGAGAATTTGAATCCTGCTTCTACTGCATGTGTGGGCCTTGCATATTCTCCCAGTGTCGTGGAGAGTTTCCTCTTGGTACTCATGCTTTTCTCTATGTCCTGTAATACGGCAGGATTCTACAAATGGAGGTGAACAGCAGAAACTGAATGATACCCGAAAATGAATTTATGCTGCCCTGTGTCCTGACTGTACACCTGTAACAGGTGAGGGGTGGGACATATCCCTACAATGGTGGATAGAGGCAGCACTCCTGACCTATTTATATGGACACCTTGCATTTTCTGTAATGATGTTTCTCTCCCAGCAGACTGCAGCATAGTAAATAATGCTGGCTACAATGGTCTGATAGGAAATTCCCAGTAGCTTGCTGTACACACTGAAAGACCTTAGTCTTGAAAAGGATTAGCCTGCACTGGCCTTTGTTCAACAGAGCATCTGTGTCATCCATCCAGTCCGGTCTCCTTCTAAATGGGGCCCCCAGGAGCTAACAGAATAGTCACATCTGTGGACCCTCCAGCTCCATGACCACCACTACAGGTGGATGCCCTTTGTTGCCAAATATGCTCTCACCTACATATCTGTCCGTATGTTATGCAGAACAAATATTTTGCACCAATATTTTGGAGGAATTCATCCACAGCTGTGGCACTTTCTGCACGTTCTAGAAAAGGGTGGACATGTTCTGAAAATGTCCACACTGCTGGCTCACACATGCTTTGAGCACCCTTGAGCTGATTAGATTTGTGCCCACAGCCTTGCCTGTGTGGAGTTTCCTGTGTTTTTCCCTTACTTGATGAACAGATCACAACCAACCACCTCTAAGCTGCTTCTCAATGCTTCTTCAGTGGTCTTTGTCCAGCCCCTCACAGCTACAGTTGCGGCAGGTAGTTGCTGAATGATGGGCTTGTTTTTGGGGATCGGATGATCCAACAGATTCATGAATCTAAGAACCATGAGTCTGAGAGTCATGTGAGGACAGTTAATGCAGCCCACTCGCCCGTTGTTTCTTAAGTGCTTACAGATTGTGTTTTTTGGTTTTTTTTGGCATTTTGTGCTCAGTAACGCCTACTAGAGTAGCAAAGCCTGGGAAATCTTACCTGAACACTGTCATTGTGACAAGCCCATTAAGCACCCCATGTCCTGTATTGTTTTTTCATACTCTAATTGTCTAATTCCTTCATAAACTTGTCTGCCAAATCCTTGATAAACCTCTGGTTCACAGCCAAGTGCCTTAATTCTTTGACTATTTCATTTGGTAAGTAGAGCTTGATTGAAACCATTTATTACATCACACTTTTTTCAGAGTTAAGGCGTAAACAGCGGCGGCAGCATCAAGCATCCAACAACGTAATTACAAGATGAATAGTGAAATTAAGAGACAAAAGACAAGTGACACGGGGCTGGATGAGAAAGAGACATGTGCAATGTGCATTAAGCTTATTGGTGCCTAGGTGTGTGTTTGAGCCCCGCATTGGACTGCCATCCAATTGGTTCAGGCCCTGTGCTTCCTGAGACGACCTCCAGGCTGACTGGGACTTTACTTTTAGTTAATGGTTATGGAAAATGGTTACATGAATGCAAAATAAATTTGTAATTGTTTTTATGAGGTGTCAGGAAAATTCTGGTATGCTTTACTGAATGATTCGGTCTTTTAAGTAATTGCAAATATTTATGGGCTATTTTTATACTTCCTGCTTGGTCATGTGATATTTTACACATGTCCCTCCTAGATTTTCAATATGCAGCCACATGGTAAAAACAAGTTTACAAGTTTCTGCTTTAAGTATGGAACTCGTCTCAGTTTTGCTGTGCCAGACACCCTGACAGACAGCCCTGAACTGAAGAACTGGGAACAATCTGGAGGCATACCGGTGTCAATTCAGCTGGACACTTGGCTTCGACCAATAAGTCAGTAAAGTCAGTAGCAAAAGCAAGCTGCTTTTCTCCCCGCCTTTATTCAGTTGTTCCTCCTAAGTAGGGATGCTTTGATAATTTCAGGCCAAAATTCAGCCGTGACAAAGATTTAGCAATCAGTACGTCATCTGGGATTCCTGCAGGGGTGGGCAGAAAACTTTTCTGTGTCTAATCTATGAAATTTGCATTTGTTTCTTTGCAGCAGGGCTCTTTTGAATTCTTAGCCGGGGTGCTAATTTGGTGGTGGAGAACAGTATCCACTAAGTCCATTGGCCTCTGTGACTTAATTGTTACAGCATTGATAATTAGAGCTGGAAAGTTCAGGGCCAGAAAGTACAAATCCAGACCAAGATTTTTTTTCAACCAATCAGTTGAACATAAAGAGTCACAGTCACAGAGTACTCAGCAAGTTGGCTGAAGCAAAATCTTGGTCTGGATTTGTACTTTCTGGCTCTGAACTTTCCACCTCTGCTGATAGTGTGGCCCAAGCTCATGATGTAATTGGTAATAAAAAGAAAAATAACTTAATATTCCATCATTATTTCGGGCAGTGTGTTGCTCAGCGGGCTAAGCCTCTGTGTGAGAAGGTCACCGGTTTGAGCCTGGCCTCAGCAGAATAGCCGTGTTTGTGGGCCCTTGAGCAAGGCCCTTAACCCCCAGCTCCCTGGGTGCTGCTGCGGGTGGCTGCCCTTCACAGCCAAGCTTGCTCTCACAGACATGTGTATCATGGAGAGCGAGATGGGGTAGGCGAAAAGAGAATTTCTCCACAGGGATCAATAAAGTATCATCATCATTACTATTTGAGGGCAACAGAGGCTCTCATGGGAGAAATTTCGTAACAATGTATCAAAAATGGAGGCTTTCTTACTTACCATGGCAAACCTCTCCACTCCCCACATTTGCACAGCCATAGTAAAACATGACAGATGAAACTGGAGCCCCCCAGGGGAACAGGTATCTGTGATCTATTGTATAAAAATATTTGCATGAAGAGTGTTTCTGTGAAGTGCCCAAAACCTAGATTAGGCCCTTGCGCCACAGTTTAACTGCTAAAAATTAAGCATAATTGCTGTCTTTCCATTGGAGACCTCTCCAAGGTCTCCAGCTGCACATCTTGGAAGATCTTGGCAGTACTCCTTTCCCCACTCCTGTCATGGGGTAATAGATATACAATATAATAGTACTTTAGAAGAGCTTATCTTTCTGCATTATGCAACTGATTCAAGTGAACACAGTTGCACTGGAGTCAATCAAAGCTGTTTGGGCCTTAAGAAGCTTCAAAACAGCAGGCCAGTTGAAGATCCCCTTGGACTGCCTTAAAAATGTAAAAATACCGTTTCTGTCAGACCACTATAACTGTAGGGTACTTGTTTCTGAACCCCCCGCGGATACCAAAATCTGTGGATGCTCAAGTCCCTTACATAAAATAGCATAGTATTTGCATGTAACCTACAAACATCATCCCGTATACTTTAAATAATCTCTAGCTTACTTATAATAAATTATAGCCTTACCCTCAGTTGTGATGAAGTGCTTTGAAAGGATGGTCAGAGACTTCATCACCTTTTCACTACCTGACACCCTGGACCCATTACAATTTGCATACCAAACAGTTGGCTTTTTTCTCTCTTACGGTCAGGGAAGCACTTCCGCTCCCTGAAGGCCAATACAGAGACAACGAGGAGGAGCTTCTTCCTGCTTGTCATTCAGACCCTCAGCCAGGGCATCACCAAGGACTGACTTGGTTGTTAATCACCCTCCAGCCCCCATTACAATCCATTTATTACTTGACCTAACTGTCTAACCCTACCATATCTGTATCCCAATGTTGTTTTTATGTCAGAGAGTATCATGAAACAACATTTCACTGCAAGTCATACTGTGTATGATTGGTATATGACAAATAGAATTTGAATTTTAATACAATGCAAATGCAATGTAAATAGTTGTTATACTGTATTGTTTAGAGAATGACAAGAAAAAAAGTCTGTACATATTCAGTACAGATGAAACCATCGCAAAACATACAGAAAATATAATTATAAAGAAAATATAAATTAATTCTATCTCTTTCTCTCTCTCTTGGACACACACGCATACACACGCGTTGAATTAACACTCATTCGCGATTATTTTCAATCCACGGTTGGTTGTTTCCGCGGATACGGAACTCGCGGATACGGAGGGCCGACCTGTATTAACGTTACTAAAGACACGGAGAAAGCCATTACATCATAATTAGTTTCACCCACTATTTTCTGTCTCTGTCTCTACTCCTGATTTCCGACTTCTGATGCACGGAGAATTATATTCTGAGTGAAATGACAACATGCAATGATGTAATGGAAAACATGTATAAGAGAAAGAGGTTGCACTTTGTGTCAATATGATTCTATTGTAAGTTTGCACACAACACAGATGCGTTTTGGTGTGATGCCTTCCTCAGTGTGCTACAGACCATGTACAGTTCCCAAAAATATACCAGGCTTCGCTTCTAAGAAAGCAGAAGCCAGGATCATGTCTATCCACATTTATTGTATACTTACTGTCATGCATGTGTAGGTTACACGTCAATTAAAAAAGATGTGAACACAAATCGCAATAGCAATGAATGGTCTCCGGTGGCCCGACATTTTAAAACAGCGAGTCATGACTGTAATTCCCTACGCTTTATGGGTTTGGAGACAGCCAGCCAGTCCCCCAGAGGAGAGGGTTGGGAAATCCGCCTTCTTAGAAGGGAAGCCTGGTACATTTCTGCCTTAAATACTGTAGTACCAAATGGCATGAACGACAATTTCTCCTTAACCTGCTTTTTATGATATGTCATATGTTTTATACCTTTCTTATAATGATGACAATCTACTGTTGCACCATATTTTTGGGGTGTGGCCTGATGATGCCCTGGTGATGTTCATTACACCTGTTGCGTTGTCATTGGTTGTCCTGCGGGGATGTGTCTTTTTAAATGGGAACTGCACATGGTCTGTATCACACCAAGGAAGGCGTTACACCAAAACTTGTCTGTGTTGTGTGCAGACTTACAATAAAACTGTATTGAAGCAAAGTGCGACCTTTTTTTGGTCAACTTTATTGATTCCCTTATTGCAGTCCAGCACTCTGACAATTGTATTATAGGACTAGGAGTGAAGTCCGTTCTTCTGTACTGTAATGGAAAAGAGTTATCATATCTGTTGTGCTGCCTTCACCCCAAAGGAAAACTTTGAGGAACTCCTGCTGTTCAGAAATTCCCTGTTTCTCGCAACATTGATGATGAAGGGTCAGCGTACAGCAAACCGCACGAGTTTCACCAGTGACCTAAAGGTTAGTTCTCATGGGAATCTGATGTCTAACAGCGCTTAAAATGAAAACACTTAGCCACTTACAGGTTTCCTGTTTTATGAAGAAAAAGGGTCAGCTAAAAAATGAGACTGAGAGATTGCTCATTCTCTAAAGGCAGACAGTACTACCACATCACACATAGTATAAGGTCATTGATATCGAATGCCCTGCTGTAATGAGAAAGGTCTCTGGGGTGAGACATGACCTGATGACTTGCCTTCTGCCTTGGATGGCCACCACACATCCGCTTTCTCGCCACAGAGAAATTGTAACATGAGCTGAAGCGACAGTCAAATCAGTGTAAAAAAACATTTAAAAAACCAAGAACCATATCAACCATCCTGTCAGTATTTTTTTTTCTTTATTGGCTCGACTTTGACCAAAAGTAAGTAAGGCTTTCCACAAGATTTTGGAGTGGGTCGGTGGCAATATTTGCCTATTCATCCAAAAGAGAATTTGTTAGGCACTGATGTTGGATGTGAAGGCCTGGCTCACAATCTCCATTCTAGTTCATGCCAAAGGTGTTCGGTGGGGTTGAGGTCAGGGCTCTGTGCGGGCCAGTCAAGTTCTTCCACAGCAAACTCACCCAACCATGTCTTTATGGACCTTGCTTTGTGCATTGGTGCATAGCCATGCTGGAGCAGAAAAGGGCCTTCCCCAATATGTTCCCACAAAGTTGGAAGCATAGAATTGTCCAAAATGTCTTGGTATGCTCTTCTGGATGGATGGGCAAAAATTCCCACAGACACACTCCGAAATCTTGTGGAAAGCCTTTCCCGAAAAGTAGCAGCTGTTATAGCTGCAAGGGGGGGGCAAATCCATACTGATGCCTATGGGTTTAGAATGGGATGTCATAAAAGTTCTTGTGTGTCTAAAGGCCAGGTGTCCCAGTACTTTTGTCCATACAGTGTATATTCTTTTGACAATAGGCCTGCATTCCAGCTCTAAATTCCCAGACACTGTGATATTTTCACATAATGTCTTCATGGTTCGGGGCTCAGTGATGACATGCTGATCATATATAATATTGCTGATATGAACCTACGTCTGGTAGCTTTTGTCCTAGTGTCACCACCTTTTCTCTGTTGTGAACAGAGCCTTTATTAGGTGCCTTCCTGTTTGCAAGGGGAAGGTTCCGCTTTCTATTGTATAACATATTTCACGGAAAATGACACAATGTTAGAACACCCGCTGCAGGGAATCAGGAATTTATTTTGGGGCTCATATGTTTATCTGCCCCAATGGCACGAGTCCACCTGGCCTCCACTACCGGCTGCCCCGCCCCCAAGCTGTTGGTAAAAGTTGTTGACTGGGTGGGGGGTGACAATGGTGAAAGCTGTTGGGCGCGGGTGGTTTGGCACCCATGGTTTGCTAAGTCAGTGGCCCTTCAGCACCCATAATGCCCTTGCCAGGATCCACCACTAGAGAACAATATGGGGTCCAAACTAGTCACAGTGTGAAAATTCAGCTTGTTGTGCATTTTCATTTAAGGAGAGTGTTGCCACATGTGTAGTACTGCCTTTCTCAGGATATTAAAAAACACACGTGCTTTGATCTTTCTGAGAAAAGCATGAAAGTGTCCAGTATGTGTTTGATTAAATCAGGATAATGGAAGGTGTCTGGGAATCAGTGGACGTTTTGCTCTGTTTCTGAAATGGAATCTCCAAAGCAGGAGCTGTGAAGTCCTCAGTTGTTTTGGGGTGTAATTAGGACACCCCTCACTTGCACGTCTGACAGCCGTGTGCGTGTAACACACTTTAAGGGTGGTTAGGTGGCCATAGAAAACTCCCAGTCAAAATATTTACTCACATCTGAGTTTTGGGGAAAACATCCAGTTCTCCATGGAGAAGGTACCCTTTATTTAGCAGGGTAATTGGCGCTGCCCTGCATTGTGTTCACTGAGATGAGTACACTGTGCCACTGTTTACAACAGCTTGTTTTTATTTCTGGGCCTCTGAATTGCATGCCAGCTTATTATTGTGTAATAAATGTTTCTTGTTAAAAAACCAAGAAAAACGATGTAGGATTGTTTCCAAATAACCATGTAGCTAAGCCTCCGATTTGCTCTCATCTTGCATCTCACCCTATGATGACGTCCCACAACCAGATAGGCAGATAAGCTTTGTTTTCCACAAACACTGAACTATGCATTGTGAATGCCTGCTCCTGGGGTTTAAAATTAAAATGCAGCTTCACTGCCATAAAATAGCTAAATGGATGTCCCGGATGTATTCCATGTTATTCCCACAGCAGCAGCTGGAACACCAGATGTTCTCATTCGTGACTTGTAGCAGATTCTTCCATTGTCCCCAATGATCGGTGACAGCAGAGATAAGAGAAGGAACGCGGGGGCTGCGGTGGTGTCTCATACGCCACTTGTGGCAATCCTCTAGTCAGCTGGGAATGACTACAGCAGCACAGGCCTTAGCCGGGAGCCAGTAAGTATCCACAAACCTGCTTGATGTCTTTTACCATGGGGTTCTCCAGAGTACGAGAGACTCCACCACTGATCCAGAAATCTGTTTCAAGAACCCATACTGTGTGTGGAGGTAAGGCACACTCCAGGTAGCAGACACATTTCTATCTCCTTAACCTGCTTTTTATGATATGTCATACCCCTGCCAAAGAGGTAATATTCCATGTTCCCAATTGCCAAGGTTTAATCTGGGTCCTGGGTCCTGCCTGCTCATGCCTGTCACCAAAATGGCACTGAACTTGACCCCCACCTGACATCATCTCAGCACATTTCATTAGAGCCTTTGTTGATTATAGTTTTTCTGGCCCCTCCCTGCTGACTTGTTTGTCCTATCAGAAGCTCCAGCTTCAAGTGACATAGCTCTGAGAATTTAGGCACACAAATCCCTCAAACACTCATCAGATCGTGATACTCAGAGTGGATTTAGGTGAACTGCTGTTTTTTAATTGCTCATAGTGTGTATGTGGGAGTGTGCCCTTCAATAGACTGGCACCTCATTCGGGGTGTAGTCCTGTTATGTGCCTTGTGCTGCTTGAGACAAGTAAGTGGTTGGAAAATGGATAGATGGAACACAGACCTTTTTTCTTTGCAAAAATGTTTGGAAAATTATAATCACTATCTATTGATAAATTATCTACTATTGTTATGGAACAGAAAATGTTGGCACTTTCCTAGACTGTAAAAGTTACATTAAGTGAAAATCTAAGAATGAGGAAAGAAGGAAACAAGTGAACATGGTGACAGTCTCCCTTTGGTATATTTTTAGAGGTTCTATTTTTGAATGATAATTCAAATGAATTATATTGCAGAATCATTTTGTATCTGAGGGAGCTTCCACAGCCATAACTGCATCACAATAAATTAAGACCAGACAAGAAATTTAGAAATATTTGCCAAAAGTTTCACTGGGAATTCCAGTTTATAAAAAGCTTCACATATTTGTAGATGGTTAATACTTATCTAAATATTCTCATATTTACATTCATTACTGTACATAAGCTCATGAACTTTTGATACCCCTTTTAACTTATATTGTGGCAACTCATCTGTCCAATACTTGAATGCCAGCCTCCCTCACTGATGAGACTCACTCAGCCACAGCACCAACAGGCCACGGTGTCTAGTACAGGATGCCAGGATCACTACATGGCCACTCCCTGCACAAAAAGGGATCAGGCTTCCTTATGTTGGTCTTACTTCAGACCTTCAAAGTGCTATGACAAGTGGCACATTGAGAAAAACAGAGCTGGGCAAACTTGGCATCTGCAGTCTTGGCACACACATGTTCTCATTTGACACCAATGTCGTAATTCTGCTTTGGAGAGCCAGCAACGAGACGGAAACTGCCACGTTCGGTTAGACACACAAACAATATAGATATAGCCTGCTAAATTAAACACAGTCCTCAGTTTCACACGCCTAACCTTTGCGAATTTTATACACCGTGTTTCAGACATAAAACACACTGTGCTACTGAAATCCATAGTCAAACCGAAAGCAAATATTTTTTATGGACCTAATGTTTGACTTTAAATGTTGGTGTTAGCATTGGGAGAAGAATCAGGTCTGACAACAAGTTGTGAGACGGGACAAAAGCCACAGGAATAGCTTTAGCTCATTCCCTGTCATAAACTAAAACTATGGAATAAATAAAGAATAAAAGCTCCACAATTAAAAGATAACAAAACCATCCAGTATTAGGAGGCAGTGGGACTATTTTGAATATTATCCTTCATCCAGACTCCCCTGTATTTATTCTTGCCCAAATTAACTTCCAACAGACAGAAAGGAGAATGCATGCAATTGAATGCCACAAACATTTACACAAACTCAAAAAATATCTCCAGAGGTTTATACAGATGGACCTGACTGTAACCCCACAGCAATTCAACGCAGTCAAGCAGTGTACGGAAAACAGCCACAACAGAGTGTACACATGTACCTCATGGAAAACCAGTGCAAGACTTGAGCTTGTGTTGACAACCATAGGGAAAGATCTCTCATTTGCAGGAAAAGGGGCAACATATACTTAAATGTCTTGAATCACAACAGAAGAAACCAAAGGCCTCACTGTTTGAAAATGAAAGTATAAAACAGTTGTACTCAAAATAGAAGCTGCATTATGCATGTAGAGGATACATGGATGGAGTACTGTGTGTACAGTATGTGCTTGTATTTAGGCATAGACTTACATCCTGTTGGTTAAACAACTGGCAGTTCTGAGACCTAAATCATGCATTTCCCTCAGTGACAGACTTCAGTGAAATCAATGAGTGAAGCTAAACTGAATGATCAGATATGAAATAAATGTAAAATTCTCAAATCATTATTGAGCTTTGAGTTTAAGTGGGAGCGGTATGTTTTATTCTTGACTTGGGCAAAGGATAATTAAATATGCCTTTAGCTGTTTATTGAATCTATAAAAAAACTTAAATTAAAGATGAAGAAGGACATGAAATCTGCGAATGGAGTACTGTATATTAAAATCCACGTAAGGAATCAACGTTGGAAGCTCGAGCCTTTTAAATTGATGACTTTAATAAAAGTGAGTCTAGATCTTCCTCTACAGGCGAGTGTCTGTTACTACAAGTCGTAAGTGAATGAGGAAAACCTGCAAAATTATCGGTAGACTAACAACAAGAACTTCAGAAATTTATTTTTGATAAAAGTAAAATCTAAATAATTGTAATTTGCATATTTTTACTTTTACATCGCCACAGATTTACAGATCAATAAATATAAAATAACATCTTCTGATCTAAGTACTAGGGCCAGGAAATTCACCACCTCAAGCGGTTTCGATGACTGCATTTCCATGCACCAAGGTTTCTAAAGCAATTACACAGCCTCCTTAAAGCTGATTGGCGAGCCCGGACATGGGGCGGGGCCCCGGATATACTCGGCTAGCAGCATTCCCACAATGCCGAGCGGGGCTCGTGCAATCCATACAACATGGCGGATAACAGGGAGAAGGGTTTGCAGGACTACAGAAAGAAGCTTCTTGAGCATAAGGAAATAGATGGGCGTTTGAAAGAGCGTACGTGTTGAATTGTGATATTTTATGTTATACTGTGAGGTTTAATGTAGGCCGTGTGACTGAACTTTTTGTTACAAGTGTTAAAATGAGTGGAGTAAGCAGAAACAGGCCAAGTCGCTTTGTCATCCTTGAGACACCGGCTGTTAGCTACTCACCTAGCACAACTGATATTTTCTTTTGGAGCATTTTAATATATTGTCTCTGTTATGACTGTAGAATAATTAAAGTTAAAAAACAATATTGAGAACAGATCTGATTTATTGATGTTTTATATTACGGCGGTTTTCTTAACCTAGTTGCCATTTGTCAGATGGGAAAATGTCACCGGTCTTATAGGCGCTATAATGTTTAAGTGATATTAAAATTGTGAGCTTTGCTTCTTTTAGTGAGAGAGCAGCTGAAAGAACTAACGAAGCAGTATGAAAAGTCGGAAAATGACCTGAAAGCGTTGCAAAGTGTGGGTCAGGTAAGAATGTAATTTAAGGGTTCCATCTGGGTCACTGATAATGCGATGAGTATTTTTTTCTGAAAGAGGCAAATGACCGCGAAGCTGAATGTGCCCTCGTTATATTGTAACTTTTATCGTTAATAATGGAGTGCATCATCTTCTAGCGAGTAACTGGTACTTCTTGACAACTTTACTTTGAAATACAAGGTTGAATACGGATGTGTTGAATTCGGCATATTTGGTATTTATCAAATAAATGTTGCGGATTCAAGAATCGATTTGGGCGCTTAATCAAGGTCCTTTTTATTCTAATGGGACGTTTCCGCTTATAAATGCATAGAACCATCCACCTCGCTGGTAAATAAGTCGTGAAGCACTAAATTTTTGCAGACACACTGCAGAATATACGTGTCACATGGTAAACAGAATTACACGTTCATGGTTAGGCTTATCTCTGCAAATATGTAGAAAAAACAAAATAAGAATATACTGTTGCGTTTTCTGTTTCCGCTTTGGTATTTTAGACCGACGTATACCGTGGTAATATGATGGTGGTAGTATTTAACTGGTATTTTTTTGTAGATTGTTGGTGAAGTCCTCAAGCAGCTGACTGAGGAGAAATGTGAGTACAATATCAGCACCACATAATGATGCGAATCTCTTACTGGAACCTTTTGAAATCTACATCTCTTGATGTGTTTAGGATTCATGTGATCGGCAGGACAGCTTTTTAATGTAACCTTTCCTTAGCTGTCCTGTAAGTGCTGTGTCCCCTTTTATCACCTTGCAGTCATTGTCAAAGCCACCAATGGACCTCGATATGTCGTTGGCTGCCGTCGACAGGTAAGACATTGGTGGTAAAGTGAAAATTCAATGCAGGGGCCATCGTGATCAGCATGAGAGAGTGACTGTGCCTTTCTGTTGGACACAGCTGGATAAGTCTAAGCTGAAGCCAGGGACACGAGTGGCCCTTGATATGACCACCCTGACCATCATGAGGTACGAATGCCAGAGGGAGAACTTGCAGCCCTGGAGCTGACACCAGTTATATACGTCTAAATAGACTTTGCGGCACATTTAGTATTGGCTGTATTACTCCTATTCCTATGTATTTAGGTGTAGACTTACATCCTGATGGTTACAGGATCGACACCTGAGATTTTCTTTTGCCAATGCTATAGGGTAGCTTGAATTCTTTTTTTCAGCTACTCTGAAATGTACAGTTTCCCTTTAATATGCCTGTCGCCACAGTTAAATTTTTACTGCAACACCCCCAACACGTACGCAAACACACGTACATACTCGCAACAGTTACAATGACATTGGCAAGATGTTAAATTATGGTATTCATGCATTAAAAATAAAAAATTCTAAATGAACCACAGAAATTTCTTGAGGGTGCTAAGGGGATGCTATGGCTATTATGGGGGTGCAGTAGCTACCCCTATAAAGCCCCTCCCTGGCATCGCCCCTGAATGGTTAAACATCCTGAAGTAGCTGGTTCTAGAGCTGCTAGATCATGCATTTCCCTCAGTGACAAATTTCACTGAACTCAATAAGTGAGATAGTATTTGACTGGAAAACAAAGAATTTCACTGTCTGACTGGCCCATTTAAATTCTGATTAATTTGTGATCTGCTCTTACAGGTACCTGCCCAGAGAAGTGGACCCTCTGGTTTATAACATGTCCCACGAGGATCCAGGGAGTGTGTCCTACTCAGAGATCGGGGGCCTGTCGGAGCAGATCCGAGAGCTCCGAGAGGTATTTGCCAACGACATATCCCTTAGAATCACCTCTGTTGCCCTCCCTGCACAGTCTAACTGTTTAAATTCCCCACTCAGGTGATCGAGCTGCCGCTGACCAATCCTGAGCTCTTCCACAGGGTCGGCATTATCCCCCCAAAAGGCTGCCTTCTCTATGGCCCCCCAGGTGAATATATCCCCTTATTAGTTTCATTAAATTTCAGGATTTTAAACCTTATGATAGCAGGGCTCTGCTTACTACACTCATGTTGTAAAAGCTGTCATATTTTCAATTTTATCTTTGTATTGTCTTGTATGTAATTTCTTGAACATAAATACAGCCTCTTGGAATAATTTTTGCCTTTTTACAAAAGGTACTGGAAAGACACTTTTGGCCAGAGCAGTGGCCAGTCAGCTTGACTGCAACTTTCTAAAGGTGAGCCCTCCCCCCACTGCCTTGTTTTTCTCATATTACCTCTTTGGTTTGCCTGGCAGTGAAGACCCTTCTGTGCGCTTCCGTTCTGTGTGCTGTAGGTGGTGTCCAGCTCCATTGTGGACAAGTACATTGGTGAGAGTGCCAGACTAATCCGAGAAATGTTCAACTATGCCAGGGATCATCAGCCCTGCATCATCTTCATGGACGAGATTGATGCTATTGGTAATCACATAGTCGGACGTCTCACCATGGGCACCGTTCAGGCTGAGGGGGAGAGGGGGAGTTGTGCCTAGTTGGATTGCATAACACACTAAAATTCTCCCAAAGTCTCATGCTTTATTTTCTTTTGATCATTATGTTGGTAGGTTTCACAGATAATCATGCCCAGGAGGAAAATACTGAACACATGGAAGAGCTAAATAAGTTGCAAAGGGGTGGAAAATTTCTGGAAACTTTCCAGAAACTTTACATTCCATGGGAAGTTAAACTGGGGAATTTTGGAAATATTCCAAACTGGAAACTTTCCATGGGAATTAACAGGAATATATGGGAATTAACGGGAAAAATCCCAGATTTTTGCAACCCTACTTAGAATTGGGGCTCAATGCAGTTCATTTTGTCACCAAAAACCTCCAAGAAATGATGCTACCTCTGACTTTTTTCTTTTTTTTTTTTTTTAAGGTGGCCGTCGTTTTTCCGAGGGAACCTCAGCTGACCGAGAAATCCAGAGGACGCTGATGGAGGTGAGCATCTAATCTGTCTGCAACGTATGATCAGCTGATTTATTTTTTTTGTGTAAGCCTGATTGTTTCTGTATCGTTTGATTTTATTTTTTGATTAACATTATACATGCTAAATTCCTCTTCATATTTTTGTTTGCTGTTTAGCTGCTAAACCAGATGGATGGATTTGACACTCTGCACAGAGTCAAGATGATCATGGCCACCAACCGGCCAGACACCCTGGACCCTGCCCTCTTACGACCCGGCAGACTGGACCGCAAAATTCGTAAGCTTGTTCTCTTGTTGTCTTTACCTGTCTGTGGTCTTTATGTTTCTGCTCTGTTTCAGTATCCAAAGCAACAGGACCATGTATAAAACAAATCAGTATGTGTGTCACTGTGCCTTGTACAGCTGCATGATATTGGAAAATTTTCAAATATCACAATGCAGTTTTTTTTGTGATAAATATTGTAATATTTATAAAGCAAAAAAAAAGTCGAAAACTTGCCCAGAAATAAACTATAGCCAATATTTCCAAGAGAGTCTGTCAAATAAGTTGGTGTTGTTGCTGTGAGTTGTGCCAATAGACACAAAGCAGTGCTGACAAATAACTTGCTTTTGCTCAATATCGTCACTGTTTAATCCGAAGTATTTCTGTACAGCAGAAGGAGAGTGTCTTTTGATGACCAGTTCTTATTTGCGTTACTACTCCTTGCTCGGTTTGCTACATTCCTCACAAATGTGCTACACTGTCTATGAGTGAGACCAACAGCAAGGACAGAGGTGATTATGATTGGCTTGGAGAACAAATGCAGAACTCGTGCAAAAGCAGCAGTGGTAAACTTGAAGCCGATTTTTAAAACATATATTAGGTAATCTTGAAAAGGAACAATCATTAAAACTGCAAAGCTTATTAACAAAACGTGTTGTTGATCTGAACTGGGCTTCAGCGGTATTACAGTAATAAACTATACCACGGTATTTCGGATTTTCGGGGAGTGGGGTAGGTGATATTGGCGGATTTTATCACACTAAGATTTCAAAAGACTGGATTACTGTTGCTTTATAAAATAGTTAAAATGCCATATACTGCGATACAATGTCTGAATGGTATGAGGAATTAGATACCGGCCAAGCCTAATCTCAACCCAGTTGACTGACATGGTCCTCTTGCTGTGACGGTTACATGTTCAGCGTTAATATCGACATTTTGCGTTTTACATCATGCCAGCCTAGTGCCTTGACTTGGAAACATTGTGCTTTTTGTCTCCGTCACTTTCAGACATCGAGCTGCCCAATGAACAGGCTCGCTTGGACATCCTGAAGATTCATTCTGGTCCCATCACCAAGCATGGAGACATAGGTCAGTCTTAAAGTGACATATGGATTTTTCTGGCATTTAAAACACGAGGAATGTCCAGGGAATAGTATGTCACTCAGTTTGCTTGCAAACCTTCTTTTTTGTGGTTTAGTCTCAATCTGAGTCCAGATAACAGCGATAGGGGGAAAATGATCTATCCAGAACTGAGACTTGTCACTGTTTTGCAATAACTGTAGCAGAGCTGTTTTTTTTCTAAAAACATTATTGTACCTAGTCTGTCACAGACTAATATACAGTGCTGTGTGAAAGTCTTAGGCAGTCAAAGAAAATGTTTAAATTAGGGTTTCTGAGCTCAGTCCTCAGAGAACCCCAGACGGACCGTGTTTTTGCTCTTTCCCGATTCCCAGGGTATCCTGTTTGGCTAATCAATACCTCATTGAGTTACTTACCGGTTAGTTAATTGAGTTGCTGGTGAAATTTAATGAATACATGAAATGTCTGAGGTGTCCCTGGGGAGAGGTTTAGGCACCAAAATGGTGTTCATCTAGCCATCCAACAAGATATGAGTAACGTTTCTAGTTTCTACTTGTTACTGTCAATTTCCATATGTTCTAATGTTAATATTTTTCCTAAGCATGTGTGCATTTATTACCCAGATAAATAGCCATAATTATTTTCTTAGCCCACCTAAGACTTTGGCTGTAGACTCTGCAGGGAGAGGCTACTGTGGGTGAATTCCTGGGAATGTCACGTCGCTTACATTTTAATTAAGACATTCCAAATTTTAATGTGGGAAACTAAATGCAAGTTTAGATACCTCAGCTTTTTGGGACTGTAATGAGAAGTAATAACTGTGCTTTAACAAGTATTAACAGATTGTTTAAGGATAAAAGAGCAATTTTTAAAGTCTTTTACTTTATTTGCAGATTATGAAGCGATTGTGAAGCTTTCCGATGGGTTTAATGGAGCAGATCTAAGGAATGTGTGCACCGAAGCAGGTAAAATAATAACATTTATGAGGGGAAACACCATTGAAAATGTATCACTTTTTTTTTTTTACACCGTTTTTTTTTTCCCCCCGACAGGTATGTTTGCGATCCGTGCTTTTAAAGAGTATGTGACTCAGGAAGACTTCATGAAGGCAGTGCGCAAGGTGGCTGATTCTAAAAAGCTTGAATCCAAACTGGACTACAAGCCTGTTTAGAGCCAGTACCAGACTGGTGTGTTAAAAAAAAAAGGTTTGTCATTTCTGTATTAAGAATATAACTTTAGAGCAAGTACACAACTACATCCATCTTCAGAGGCTATAAAAATGCCAGTGTTTTTTTGTATGTCCAATAAAAAAAAGAACTTGTTTTGTTTATTTGATCGGATGACTTTGTCAATGGTTGGCTTTTTGGGTCTGATGTCAAACTCCAGTAAATAAACGGGGGTGGCGGAATAACTAAAATCACTTGAACATGTATGTGCTAGAGCAGTGTTTCTCAATCCAGTCTTCGGGGACTCCAACACACTCCATTTTTGCTCCCTCTCAGCTCTTAGGAGGGAGCAAAAATACGGACTGTCTGGAAGTCCCCAGGGACCAGGCTGAGGGGAAACCCTGCTCGAAAACAGCCTGTAAACAGTTTGTGTCCCCTGATGAAACCTGTGTACATAATCACTACAATGTGAAATATTGCCATTTGAAAAAAAAATCTGAATAAAACGGAACAGGCTGCTGTACTATTTGCAAATGTGTTTTCAGACTGTTTAAACCTTAACACCCATGGAGTTTTGTTTCTGTGAATATCTTCTATGGCAAGGAAACTTCAGCCTACTAGTACAAATGTGGCGTTAGAATTAGCTAAATAATGCCCTGTTTTTAATGTGATAGTTTTGTGCAATCTTTGATTGATTTTGGTCTCTTGCAGGGTGTGAATCCAGTGAAATGCTTGTAAGTTATCAGGGCTGTTAGTTTAGGTGTCTGTTGGGGTGTCATGACTGAGTAAGTAGGTGGCCTAATATTTGGGGAAGGGTGCTTGTGATTTGAAAGGTTGCTGGTTTGAATCCCCAACCAGCAATGTACCACTGAGGTACCCTGAGCAAGGTACTACTCCCTGGGTGCTTAATTAGCTGCCCACAGATATGTCATAATGTGTGCTGTGGTGTGTCAACAATGACAATTAATCACTTCCATTTTAACAGGCAGATAGTGGAGATGTATTTAGCCCTGCTGGCTATAACTGTATGTTGGGAAATGGTGAGCTGTGAGAGCTGTCAGGGCAGGGGAAAGGCAAGGTGTGACGATGGGGGAAGAAAAAAGCTGAGGACTAGAGAGAGAGACAAACAGGGGTCTGTGAAAAATGAAGAGAGGATGATGTGATCAAATGCATGACTGAGGAGGGAACAATAAAGTGTGGAGAGTGGAAAAAGGTGCACTGAGGGCCTAAGGTATGAAGCATGAGAAAATGACATGGGGAAGATTAAGATCTCGAGCGGGGACACTGGGATGGAACGACAACCCAAATGGGAACAGAAGGACCCAGGGACTGATCAAGACTGTATCTAGACCTAAACGTCCTGCAGCAACCTCTTTCTGAAGCTGTGGTAGGTCTAACCCTCCTGTCCCAACATTGCAATGTCTTAGAAAAGAATTGAAGGAACAAATGCTAAAGTGATCTATTATAGAGAAAGGGGTGTTTGTGAAGAGCACACATGCTGATGTGTGTGTCTCCAGGAAAAATACATAGCAAATAAACATATATACAGTCATATAAAAGGAATAAATCACTCAGCAACTGACTGGTAATCTGCCATAATCTGACTGTAAATAGCCAACAGCAATATACTGCACACCTCCAGGTCTGCCAGGATGCCAGGCTTCTCTACACCATGCACCCCCCCCCCAGGATTCCTCACACTGCCTCAGTTCCCCTTTAACCCACAAACTGAAACTGAACATGGAACCTTAAAGCTAACTCAGGTCAAACTCGCTACCTCTGATTACATTAAACACTTAACTCATATTTAATAGTTTCTAATATTGCACGTTAGCCAACACTGAACATTACTGTGTATTGCATAATATATACTTCCTCTTAAATTGCACTGTATGTCCTTTGCTCATTGTCTTGTCTTGTTTTGTTCCTCAGGGACCTACATTATGTTTAGGTTTGCACTGTGGGCCCTGAGCTTCGCCATTTAGTCTCCCTGTTTTACACTGTGGGCCCTGAGCTTTGCCATTTAGTCTCCCTGTTTTACACTGTGGACCCTGAGCTTCGCCATTTAGTCTCCCTGTATATGGTGGGGATGACAATAAAGTTCACTTTGACTTTGATTCTCTGTGTGGGGTGAGTTTTCTCCAAGTACCTTGATTTTGTCCCACTGTCCATAGACATACAGTTAGACTCAGTGGTGTGCCTAGGACGTGTGTGGAAATTCGCGTGCCATGCAGTGAAGTGTAATCACATCCATGGTACACCCAACTAATATATGCCCCTATATATATCAGACAATGATAAGGTAAATGGTACTCGCCAATGCCACCCAGAGGTCCGATAAAGAACATTGACAGAATTGTTTTTGCGTACGATAACACTATGTAACAAATTTTTATTTTTATTTTGTTCCTGGGTACAAAGTGTGTTTTCCTAACCCGTTATGCC
>JAAGVU020000039.1:11138927-11159966 GCA_011763525.2 Mormyrus iriodes
CTTCACAAATGCTTTGCTGCATACCTCGGTTGTAACGAGTGGTTATTTCAGTCAAAGTTGCTTTTCTATCAGCTTGAATAACGTCCAAACTCATCAAGCTGCCCTCTTAATCCCCTGTCTTGATTTTAAATAAGTTTGAAACTCATTGTTGGCAGATGTTCTGAATATTGTCAATCTTTCTCTGAAAGAAAGAATCTTTTCATGATGTCTTAAAACTGCTATTGTTGAGTCTTTGTTGAAGAAAAGTAATCCTGATGGTACTGTGGTCAGTAATTATAGGCCAGTCTCTAAGCTTCCATTTCTTGGTAAAATAATTGAAAAAGTTGTGTCTATTCAGTTAAGTGATGATCTTAACACTAATATTCTCCTTGACATGTTTGGCCCTGAAACAGCACTGAAACAGCACTTCTTAAAGTGCAAAATGATTTAAGGTTAAATTGAGGTAACTTCTCCATTCTTGTTCTTCTAGATCTCAGTGCTGCTGTTGATATGGCATATCAGGATTGGCCTCTCTGGTCTTAGACTAGTTCAGACCATACCTAGGTGGGTGTCAGTACTGTGCTGCACTTGACACCTACTGTATGTCTCAAAGCATCAAGCTATTACAAACTGAGTCCCCCAAGGCTCAGTTGTAGGCCCTGAGTTATTTAGCCTTTACATGCTACCCCTATCAAGTATAATAAACAAAAATTATGCATGCATATGAAACATTGCTATATCAGTCTCCAGCTTCTGATGCACATGGGTCTATCCACTGCCACAGCTTAAATGCATAGATGACATAAACTCATGAATGTCACAAAACATTCTGCAACTGAGCAAGAAAAAAACAGAGATGTTTTGGGAATGAAGTACAGAGGAAGGATATAGTGGCGTACTTAGAATCAATGTTTCTGAAGGTCAAACAACAAGTTATAAACCTGGGAGTCCTTTTTGATGGTGAACTTAGTTCAACAGCCATATCAGCAATGTCTGAAAAACAGCATACTATCACCTTTGCAATATCACCAAAACCCAGGGTATGCTGTCATATGTTGCCACCACACCACACTGGCTTCCTGCAGCTGCATCAGATTCAAAACACTGATGCTCATCTACAAAGCCAAAAATGGACCAGCCCCCCTCCTACCTAAAAGAACTCATCACACCCCACACTGCACTACGCTCTCTCCAATCCTCCAGCACCGTTCAACTGGTCCCACCATCTCTCAAGGCGCATGGAAGACATGCATGTAGACTCTTCTCTGTTTTGGCACCAATGTGGTGGAATGAACTTCCCCTAGATGTCCAAACAGAGTCATTAGAAGAAAAACCTACCTCTTTCAGAAGTACTTGGGTTAGCAAGCACTTGTAATACTTGCCAACAGTGTTTCTTTAGAGTGATAGTATTCTTAGCTGGGGTGGTGCAGTGGTTAGCATCGTTGCCTCATACCTCTGTAACCAGGGTTCAAGTCTCCGCCTGGGTTCTATGTGTGTGGAGTTTGCATGTTCTCCCATGTTGTTGTGGGGTTTCTTCCCACAGTCTGAAAACATGCCGAGACTAACTGGGGTGACCAAATTGCCTGTAAGTGTGAATGGTGTGTGAGTGAACCCTGCGATGGGTTGGTGCCCCATCCTGGGTTGTTTCTTGCCTTGCTCCTGCAGCCTCTGGGATAGGCTCCAGACCCCCATGAACCCAAATGGGATAAGTGGATACAGAAAATGGATGGATGGTATTCTTAGCTGGGATCTATTGAACCAATATCAGAATGTATTCACTGATGAGACTTCTAAGCACTTACGCAAGTCGCTCTGGTAAATGCCACAAATGTAAACTGATACATGCTTTTGTTTCAAGTAGAATAGATTACTGTAATGCTTTCTGGTCTGGTCAACCTAAGAAATCTGTTTCAAATCTACAATGGGTCCAGAGTGCTGCTATCAGAATGGTAACATGCACCAGTCGCAGGGATCGCATCACACTTACTCTTAAATCCCTGCACTGGCTTCCTAAGGCTTTTCAGATTGATTTTAAAGTTCTTTTGTTAATTCTTAAATGTATACATGGTCTTGCTCCATCCCATCTCAGTAACATTATGGTAAAATATGTCCCAGGCAGATCACTCATACCATCCCACAGTAATTTAGTGATCATCCCTAAAAGGGGGCAGCTTGTAAAGCATACTCACACTCGGCCTGGTTGGCTTATACCTTGCCCAAACCTGATTTAACCCCCCCTCCCTACTCCCCTGCTAGTCTGTGCTCATACTGCATTTAACATTCCAGGCCTGAGCACGCTTTCGTCATCACTGTGTGACTTTTTGCATTGAAGAAAATTTACGAAGAAAAGTACTATTGCACAGCACAATGGAGTTCATGATTTATGTCTTTATTGTGTAGCTTTTGGAGTTGTGTTCAGTGTGATGACACATAGTCCTCTTATAGATTCATCGAGCATGTGACACAGCAATTTTCATTCAACCATCCTGCACATATATTACCAAAAATCTCTGAGTTGTTCCTGGATATTCTTGTCAGCTCAAATTTCCAACAAACACTGCACCTCTGTTGTAGACCAAAGTTGTCCTTTTTTTGCCCCGTTTGTTAAATTTTTGTCGTTATCCGATCTGTACAGCCTACTTGATGTACATGTGTGCATGGGAGTGCCAGTTGCAACATTGATGTCATGTATGTGTCCCATGCCACTTGTGACACTAGTCAAATGAACTATACTTTGGGGGTCAAATGTGCTTGGGTACAGCATGGATCACCTAGTGTGAGTACAGGCAGTCCCTGGGTTAAGAACGTCCAACTTCCAGACCACTTGTACTTACAAATGGATTACCATGATGCCTATTATATTAAAAGTTTGGGGTAAATACAGTGGGTCATAATAAACGCACACACTACTTTGTGATGCTTGTGAAAACATTGTGTGGCTTCAGCAGTTCATCCACTCAAGGTACAGTACTGTATATAGTTACTTTTATTATTACTGTATAATTATGTACTGTATTATTTTTCCAACTTAACTACAATTTTGACTTAAAGACAGACTTAGGGAATGGATCTTGTTCGTAACCTGGGGACTGCCTGTACTCCCTTATGTCAAGGTCAGCGCCCACCTGGTCCTGTCCTTCGTGTCTCGTCCCCATTTAGCCAGCAGGTGTCACTGGCCAGAACTCCTTATGGGTGCAATGCTGAATCCAAATCCAACAACACTTGTCTGACAGCCTCCAGCTGCCCCCGCTGCCTTATGGCCTTGCACGTTTTGGGGAAGGAGCTGTCATACCTATGTGCATAAATCAAATGAGGGGATTGGTTAACATGGGACATTTATTCTCATGGTGGGTTGTGGTAATGTTGTGCCTTGTGGTTTAATTGCTTACCTGAGGAACACATCCTTATGGCTCATCATTGCAGTGTCGCTCCGGTTGCTTGACTCCCTCTCCGTCAGATGCCTGGCCAGGACCATGGCGGCATAGCCGAAGTCATTGGACAGAAGCCACTTGAAAATTTTCCCCTGGTACTGGCCAAACTGGGTAGCACACTCGCTTGCTACCAGCCGATGGTCCCAGGGGTCTCCTTCAGCCACCACTCCGTTCTTGCCTTCCATCCAGACCGCCAGTGGATCCTTGACCTGGCTGGGTGTACCTGTCCCAGTCTGGCCCATGTGGGCTCTCTGCGCGGCCAGTGCATCGGGTGTGAGGGTCGCAGGATGTGCCCCCCATTGGGTTAAAAGTGGAAAACTGGTGCAGAGTCCATTCTGATAGGAGAAAGCATTGAACGGATCAAAAAATGTTAACATATATTGACATATTGTAAATAAATAATGATATAATGCCTCATAAACACATTTGGATGCACATTCCATCCCAATGGGAAACTACATTATCTATTTTGACCAACAAGATTAAAGCAACTGAAAATTGTCCCAGATGATGACAATTGTACAAACCATTTGCATATATGCACTAAAACATTTGGAAATTTGTGTGAAGCGAAGAGAAATTATCTGCTGTGCAAATGTTATTTTGACATGTTATTTGAAAAATGCTCCAGAGCAAATTGAGAAAAACTGTAAGTATCAATTTGCTAAAGAAAAATGATCAGTCAGTGACAATGAGAAAGTGGGAACAGACTCATTCAGAATTGAGGAGATCAGGAGCATACTGGCAATATATATATATAAGCATTTTAAGTCATGGTTAAATCAGTGCTGATTGTACTTTTCATTTTGGTGGTGCTGACTAATTAATTGGTGGAATTACTTGCTTTTGAGACATGAGTTAATTGTTTCGGGTAAGTTACAGGCTTCTGCAGCTAAACCATAGTGTGGTGCTATATGCATGAACTGTTCTGTTTTGAGAAATGCCCTTATAGTCTTCAAATGTTAAGTATGTTTCATGAAATGTGCCAAAGCAAGCAAGGAAAAGAAAAGAAAAAAGAAAACGAAAAAACACTTCCGCAAGTTTCTTAATCGACAATAGGAACAACAGATAAGTGTTCATGCAAAAAACTGTAGCTCTTGCTGGCTCTGCGTTACCCATCTGGTCATGTCTCACCACATTTTTTAAGACGAGTTCAGGCGATGGTGGTTGTGCTGTGCAGCAAAACATTTCACAAACATATCAAAATTAAGTGCTTTTGCACGCTGGCTCTTAGTGCTGGGAACAGCTACATTCCTCAGACGGCCATCTGCCATGGCTGAGCGCAGGCTATTTTTTACAAGTTCTCCAAGCTGAAAAGCTGCACTCACACCCTAAAGTCCCCACTGACAACCCACTGCTTAAACGTTATGGATTCAAAACATACCAGTGTTTTGCAGCACTTTTTGTCTTTACTAAAACGAAAGTTCTCCCAAATCTAAAATGATCCAAGAAATCACGTCTTTGAACTCCGTTTAGCGAGCGACTTCAGCTAATTTTTGGCTAACATTACAGTAACGGGCTCTCATTCTTGAATCGCCGTTAGCATACAAGCCATGCGTTGCTAATTTAGCAGACATTACATTCATTACTAATTTACCTTTGACTTAAATTCGTCTGTTTGGTTAAACTTTGGTTAAACAGCGAATCTCGGACTTCCCCTTAAACCTCAGGGCAGCTCAGTGGCTCCTCCCCTCCGCACCCGCGTGCAGGTAGGCTCGAGCAGTCAGCCCGTTACGCCGCGCGCGTTTAGCGCAGTGCTTTAGCTAAGCTATTGGAGGACCTAAGACTGCATTTACAGTCAGATTTCACTCCATGTATTGTTTGTTCCAGTACTCTGAGCAGCTTATGGACGTAGTGACGATTGCGTTTTTATGATTACAGTTTTAGCAACTGAACAGTTGGTTGGGGGGCGCAACATATACAGTGGGGGGCGGCTGCTCCCTCGTAGATCCGTCCCTGCTACATCCCTAGCCGATCGTCACGTTCATTTCCCACCTGTACCATGCCCCAAGTCCGTAACACCTTTGTCCCTATGGTCCCAACCTGTGCAACTCTCCCAGAAAACCCGAGAACTACGGAATGTATTAGTACTTTTCAGAACTAGGCTGAAAACGCATTATTTTCACAATTGCGTATAATTATCTATGATAAATCAGTTATTTCATTTTATGCATATATTATATAATTAATCAGTGTTCTGAGGGTGCGGGACGAAGGATGCGGAGCAGAAATCAGGGCAAAAACAAGATGAGTCTATTCTACGCGCTAAGGCAGGAAACCCAAGGGATAGCAGGGGAACTCGAACCTGGGACCGCCAACAGGACTAACAACGTCAATGTCAGGGCTGGGGAACGTAGGACTGGAAGGTAACAAGGGCGCAGAAAGAGAGGCAGCTGGAATGCATTACACAAGGGCAGGAACGAGAGGTAAGACTAATGCATAACAGGCGTGACTCGTAGAAGCCACATTAGGGAGAAACGGTAGGGCGTGATAATCAGTTACTTAGTTCGTTTATTTTTTGAGAATATCGGGGGTTGTACCCCTGGAAGAGGTAGGGGCAAAAGGCCCCTGTAAAATAGGGAAAATAAATAAGGATAAAAGAAAAAATTAGATTATTCGGTCATAGAGATCTTTCCTGCTGCACCTGGCACATAAAACTGCAGCAGTGACGCATACCTATGGATGAATCATCCACTTATTTAGCGCGAATACCTTTATCATTACTAAGTATACTTTATTAAGTATTTTTACGTGGGGCTTGGATCTTTTCAGCCATTGATGCACTTCCATAGGAACTAATACATTATGATACTCAGCAGACCCAAGTTCCCAAGTAACTACAGACACTGTAGAATCGGTCAGGACTAGCACAGGACACAGTGGTTAATTTCAAACATTGTCCGAACATTGTCCCATGGTAATTCATAATAATAACAACAATAATAATAAAATAAAGAACTTCCGAGGTCAAAATATTTACTCTCTTTTGTTTTCCGTACAGAGGAAGACATTATTCAGCATTTAGCAATTATTACATAGGTCTATACAATAAAACAAGCACCATAAAATAACTGAACTCTCGATCACGGTGTTATTACAGATGCGCCTATTAGTGGCATTCTCCATTGCTGGCACCGCATTGTGTCACTTAAAAACAAATCAGTTGCACATTTTAGAAAAATACTCCGACTCAGAATTACTAGGTGTCATTCGGAGACACAGCCTCCATTGGTTTACGGGGCTCGCCACTGATTTATGTGACGCACTTCAGCGGGGCGTCCAATAGCAAATACTGAGTTTATACTGGGGGGCGGAGGAAGCCAAACAATTTTCTTGATCTTCAGGTACCTAAAGGAGAGGCGAAACGCTCAGCAAGCAGTGGAGCACGCTCATTTGGACGTATACATAGATCACCAAAACGGAAAAAACTAGTTTGATGCCAGTATACCATTATCTCTTATAAACAGTGAACAAAAAAAATCAGTCAGGCTATAACCTGGAATAATGGATCGTTCAAGCATGAGGCAAGGGGTTAATTTTAACGACGGGTCCGAATGTTTGGCGGAGACGGGACCAGTATCCAGTTCCCTAAAGGAGACCAACAGTAAGCAAGTAGTCTTGGTACCCAACCCTCAAAAGGGCTGCAGCAGTGTTACTTGGAATGAAATGCGAACCCGAAGTGTGGAAGATAACGAGATCAACTTGCCCAGCCTCATTTCAGCCTACACCACTATTCTCAGAGGTCTGGGAGAGGACCCTGAGAGAGCGGAGCTCCGCCAGACGCCGTCAAGAGCGGCTATGGCAATGCAGTATTTCACCAAAGGCTATCAGGAGAACATCCAAGGTGAGTTATAAAGGGGGGCACTTGCCACTTAGAAAAACTAATTAAGTAAGCTGTTAAGTTACTTACAAATGCTCATGACGTTTGACTGTTGGTTCTGCCATTAAGTTGAACACTGATTTGCAAGTTGGATGTATTAAGTTTTCCGATGACACACACACATACATATACGTGTGTGTGTGTGTGTGTGTGTGTGTGTGTATTATGCAGGAAGAGGATTGGTATCGCCTGAGCCGTACACACGTGCGCTTGTATAATTAGCTGTCCTCGGCGCTCGCTCCTGCTGGTATATCATAGCTTGCTTTCAAGAAAAAAAAATAGCAACGCGCAATACATTTGACTGTTTAATTCGTTCTGCCCCTAGTGTTTAAATTTTTTTTATTTATACTAGCATGTCTTCTTCAGCATTGACTCAGGAAAAACTGTTTGCTTTGGTGCGCATGTAAGGCGAACGTTAACCAGATAAGTCAAGGACTGGTTAGTGGTTTGTTACCATTCATGAAGAAACGCACCAATCAGTTGCATGCTATGACATGATTGGGTTGTCCAGTCTGACTCCCACAACATCTGTAGCTAATTTTTAGGGGGGGCATTTGACATAAAGAGACTGAATTAGCTTGTGTTACTGAGAGAGAAGAAAAAACATAAAGCAGTGTCTGTAGAACAAGCGTGCATGGACTCTGCCCTTGCCTTGCCCTGGGTGTGATCACAGTAGGACAGGAATAGAAGGCGTGTTTCTAAATGTACACATGTGCACTGACACTGCTGTCTAGACCCAAGCTCAGCAGGAAAGAGCCAGGGGCTGTTGTCATACCTGGTTAAGTGCAATGTAAAGTTCACACTACGGGGCACGATCCCAGGAGAGCACACCATGGGAGTCTGCTTACCTTGTCTCCATGGAAACGTTGCCTTTCATGAGACAGCCAGTCAGGAAATTAAAAATCCTGCCCCAGAAGATTCAGTTCTGTCTGTAAACAATGGCGGAAGCTGGATTTCATTTGAGTAATGATGTGATCCTGTTTAGAGTTTGGAGATGGGGGGCAGGCGTAGGATGACACAGGCAGTCTGACTTCAAACATGAGCAGGAGAACACAGTATTTATTTAGCTTATCCAAAGCAACGTACATTGAGAGAACAGGGTCAGCCATTCCCTGAAGCAACTGGGGTTAAGGGTCTTACTGAAGGGTCCAAAAGCAAAATTATTCTGCCACGCAGGGGATTTGAACCGCCAGCCTTCTGATTTATGGGCAATGAGTCCTAATAGCAGAGCCACGCATCAGAATAGTGCTGCAAATTCACCTTGCTATTGCTTGAATTATTATATGGATTAGAATTGTGAGCTTTTTATAACGTGTAGAATATGTATAAAAAATGGCATGTAGAGGCAAAGTATATTGCTTTCTTTATCTTTCAGATGTGCTGAATGATGCCATTTTCGACGAAGGCCATGACGACATGGTGATAGTAAAGAACATTGATATGTTCTCCCTGTGTGAGCATCACTTGGTGCCCTTCATTGGCACGGTAGGATCTCTGTCTTCCTGCTTTTGACCTGGGAAGAAATGACCAAATATTTCAGTGTTTGAGGTCCTCACATGCACTAAATGAATCACAAAAACACACACAAAGGAGCTGGAGCTGGTGACTTAGTAGTGGCAACATCCTGGGTTGTTTGTCTAGATGAAATGCTGTGGTAGCCCAGGTCTAACCTGAAAGGTGTTGTACTAAGAGGTATACCCTTCTGAGAAGTGTCTACTCTGGAAAGCTCTGGGATTCTGTTGTCAGATAAATGTTTGTATTTATTTATTTTTTTTTATCTGATGTTAACAGTAAGAATCTGCTTGACGTAGTGCTGGGCGATAAAACCAATCTTTTTTTTATCGATTAAAAAAAGAGGACGATAACAATGATAAATGTAGGCTATAACATTCGATCAAACTTGTTTGCTTCGTTTTAGACTTTTTTTATTACAGTATAAAGTACACTACTGTATAAACATAAATACTAAAAATGTTATAAATGTGGCAACGGTGACATTGAAACAATATCTAAAGATGGTCGAGACAAACCTACTACCAGTACAGTATGCTTGAAATATCGATAAGGGGCGACTCCTTGCTTATCGACCAATTCGCTAAATGACCTTGTCGTAGGAATGGAACTCGGTTGTTAAGTGAGGAGGGTCTGTATTGCAAATGGTTATACAAACAGCAGTGCCTAATGATCTGACAGGCCTCATTCATCAGCTCCTTAATTGAGATGTGATTAGTACCTTGTGAGAATCTGTGGACGTGTAATAGTCTCTGAGGTCTCTAAGTAGACATGGCCTCTTTAATGTCCACATATAATGTCACCATCTAGCCCATGAGTATGAAACTCATTGGTCCCTGGAAAATGATTCCTAAACAGCTTCTGCATGATCATAATGCCCTGACTCAAACCGAACGGTGGCTCATCATCACGATGAACAGGGACATTCTGTAACCACATCCAGCACCATCACAATACCTGTTCTGTGTGCAAACTGTAAACAAAGTGTGATGTAATTGCTGACAAGCTGACCTTAAGGCTTACATGGTGAAGGTTGCCTGTTCTAATTAGCCTCTAGGCAGCCCGGTAACATCAAACGAGTGTAGATTATGCTGTACATGTATAACACATGGATCTGTAACAGAATGGGCGTATAACATAATGAATAATTGGTCTTTTGCACTCTAGGTGTATGGTAATGGATTACATATCATAACCAAAGACTTGATCCTGTCCTTTCACTGACTTTTGAGGTGTCATTAGGTCAGATTATTCATATCCATACTGGTAACTTAATAAAAATCAACCGTGCCTTGAAACTGTTTGCTCACTCTTGTGTCCATCTCCTATAGGTCCATGTAGGCTACCTTCCCTGCAAGAAGGTGCTGGGACTGAGTAAACTAGTCAGGTGAGTGCAGCAGCTGAGAGAGAAGGCTGGCGGCAGTCAACACCCTCTCATTTTAGTGATGGCTTTCCCCTGATGTATTCCAGGGCACCACCTGACATGACTCTGCTGCTGACAGCTGTATCAAATAACCATGTGTCATACAAATGCTTTCATAAGAATTGCAAGTACAAGCAAGAATTGCAGGAATGTTTGAACATGTATAATGTAAATTACCTATTTTTTTTCACTCCGCAGAAGTATTTTTGAAAAATCTGGAGAAATGCACAAGGAAATTTTCCACTCAAAATGTATAAAAATGCTTATTTACTGTTCTCAGTTGAGTTTCATATGGCTTGCTCTGTGACGTAAACCATCAGTAGAGGTGGATAGTTCAGGTCCAGAAAGTACAAATCCAGGCCAAGATTTTGTTTCAACCAACCAGTTGTCCATAAAGAGTCACAGAGTACTCAACTGGTTGGTTGAAACAAAATCTTGGCCAGGATTTGTACTTTCTGGACCTGAAATTTCCATCTGTGACCTTCAGACTGCTCTCCAGAAATGTAGGTCACAGATTAATTTATGGACAGTCATTTTTTTTTTTTCTACATTCTTGTGGTTCTACATACTTAAACATGGCAAACTTGATTATATGTAATAGTTTGGATTTTACTGGCAGTAAGTACACTAAAAAAGTGCTACCTGGGAATTATTTGAAACTACTAACCACCATCACAGATACACACACCAGATCATTAACTTTTTTTTTTCTTAATGAAAATTAACATGATGCTATAAATTGAATAATGGTTGATTTTAAGAGCTTTAAAATGATAAAGCTGTAAAGTATTTGATCGAATATGAATGTAACAGTTCCATTTGGACGCATCACATTTCTGGGTACTAGTTTAAGGATCAGCGGTCTCTACAACTGGCATGTACTATGGATGCTTGCATTGTGGGTTTTAATTGGGGGTCTTGGGACCTCCAGAGTCTTTGTAGAAGTTGCTCTCCCTCCCATAGGGCAACAGCCTCCTAAGGTGCAGCTCAATGGCTATAAGCGGATTAAGTGTGATGTGAGTGGGCCACTCATCCGGCATGACCTCTTTGTCTGGCTCCAGCAGAAAGCCAAGATACGCAGACGCTTGTCATAAGCTGCTTTTGCACTCCCCGATTGGTGGGATGCGAGCACGTCATCTCGCCTCCCCACTGATAGAAAACCCAGGAACACACCAAGATGGCGCTGGCTCTTTATCTGCAGGGGGAGTGTGGGCCTCCCACAAAGGCTCGCGGAGGGACACCACTCACGCTTTAATGAATCTAAACACCGCCAATAGGCATGAGAACCACAACATGGCCTCCATGCGGCACACTGCCAGCTTTAAAAATCAGCTGTTGCTAATATTGTTTTTGTCTAATGAGTAGCATAATCAGGGCCACACAAAATAAACATGCCTGGTCTCCCTCCTTTGTCCCCCTTATGAGTGGCCTTGAGCATAGCTATCCAAAGCTGACCTGGTCTGTGTATACGGATACCCCGTTTGGGCCTTCTGTAAGGAAGAAAATGTTAGCGTGAAGTGACAGTGTTAGCATTTTTAATGTCCTTAGTTTCAGTGAAGAGATTCTTCTCTCGAATTATTTGTTAATGTCAACAGTGTGGGGGCAAACAGTGCCCCCTGGGGACTAAATTGGATTGGGGACTAAATTGATCATCCCAGATAAGGTTAAAATGGGGACGCAAATGCTGAAAAACATCTCAGATGTGCCAGGGCTTCCTGTAGAAGCCTTTGGAGAACCTCCTCAGGGTATCACACCTGTGCCGTGATGCAGTCATCTTAGATTGACCTCAACCTGCCGTCTTTGTGTGTTAATCTGATTACACATGTCTGCCATTTCCCGCTTAAGATGGTTTTTAATCTTGCTTTGGTTTCAGGGTTTTCATTTAATGAATTTATATTCAATACATTCTTTTTTCTGTCCTTCCAGGGTTGTTGAAATGTACAGTAGGCGATTACAAGGTAACTTATTTTTACCATGTAGTTTTTTAATTTGTCTTTTGCATTGATTGAGATGTTAGTGTTAATGTAACTGATAAGTGTGTTAAAATGTCCTTATTCATGGCATTCAGTGTCCATAGAGAGTATGTGGGAGTGTGAGTAGGAGATGGGCTCTCCTGGGAAACGCTTGCATGTTTAATCAAGGCACTGTGTGTGTCTGTCCGTCTTTGTCCGTGTCTGTCCGTCTTTGTCCGTGTCTGTCCGTCTTTGTCCGTGTCTGTCCGTCTGTCTCTCCGTGTGTGTGTCTGTCTGTCTGTGTGTGTCCCCCAGTCCAGGAACGGCTCACCAAGCAGATCGCCACTGCCATCACAGAGGCCCTGCAGCCAGCTGGTGTCGGGGTCGTCATCGAAGCCACGTGAGTCTTCGTGTAACCTCCTGGCCTCCAAAAACACTGCTGGTGAATCTCCTGATGGTCGAGCATTCCAGTTTCATCCCATCTCCATTTCTGTTCCTGTGAGCTATTCCTGTAGTGGACTCCAAGCCAAATTCAATTGGTCTCATTCATGAAACTTTCGTAAATTAATGAACCACATTTGCGCGCAAAAGGCAATTGTACTAATATCTTATGCCACGTTCACAAACCATGATTAAAACCTTGATTTTTCTTTTTTTTTCTTTCATAATGCCCTGTGTAGTTTCATAAATACAGGTCAATCGTAGATTGTCAGTTCATTACCATAATCCACACCCATCACTGCCCCAGATATCACCATATAAGGATGTGCAACGCTCCACATGCTCAAGAATCTGCATGTGGGAGACGTGGTCCAGCACTCGCAGAAGTTATCAAGAATCAAAAGCAACTTAACCAAGCAGACGAAGGAATATACTCCACTCTTTTATTTTCCTTTTATAGAAAAATACACTCAATTAGGTACAGACATATGTGTTGTGTTTACTAAGAAACAAAACCAGACACCTGTGTTGTTGAATAATTATCAAATTGATAGCTGATTTGACAGAGATTTCATTGAAGGATGTGATGTCTTGTAATTTATAATTTACAAATTGAGTGTTTTATTTTAGTCATTTAAAATGTGTTTTGTGCCATTCATATATCATGCTTCTTATTTACACACGCAGTATGCTTGGTCCGGAGCATGTGTAAGATCCGTACAATGTTATGAACAGATGGTCCTTACAAAAAAACACCGTATTTTCCCTCTGCTCACGGTTTATGAATGAGACCCCGTTTATCCCTGTCTGGGTGCAGACAGCATGAACTATGCATAATGTTTAGAGCAGGAATATCCGTACATTTACATTTATTTTTATGCTGAGCATCCAATGAAGGACCAGATAGAAATGGAAGCAGTATTGGAATAAGAGCCACGTGACACCTTTCAAGGATGGATGCGGTACCTCTGCAGGACCTGGAGGCTCAGGGCCCCTATGGAATTAGTCTGCTATGCCTGGGATTTGTACTAGTGACCATCTGATTACATGCAACATACAAGTTCTATCCCACTGAGCCACACACCATACTCGGGTATGACTAGATGGTAGCTGTAAATAGACAACAATAATCAGTAATGGTGTAAAGAATGTCCAGGAAAGTACTGTACCTCTTTTATTTACAGTTATGTATCTTGGTGACACTCTTGCATGCCACCCCCCCACCTGACTCTGACCATATCCCTCCCTTACAGTCACATGTGCATGGTGATGAGAGGAGTGCAGAAGACAAACTCCAAGACAGTCACCAGCACCATGCTGGGAGTTTTCCGGGACGACCCCAAGACGCGGGACGAATTTCTGAAGCTCATCCGTAGCTCTTAGAACCATGCCTGTAACGCCCCAACTTGCCAACTCTTCATGCCGACCTGCGTGTAAAAGCAGTGTGCTGTCTCTGTGTATGTGTCTGTGCATCTGTAAGTGCTCCACTGAACTACCTCCAAGACATGCAGAACATGGCCTAGCTATACCAAATGTGTCTAGATGTGCTTAGTGCGTGTCCAGTCTGGTTTTAAGTGATCGTCGTGAGCTGAACCTATCAAGAACAGAAATCCCAGTGAAATAATTATTCAGAGTACCAGTCAGAAGTATTGTTTCCATTTGAGAGAGAAATTATAGGGCCTACTTATGGCCCATCTGTAGATGTTCTGCGCCGTCACCAGCAGGGGTCACTTGCGAGCACAATATCCACATCTCAGCTCCAGTAGCAGTCCCTTACCTTTACAACTAGCTGTGGAGGCTCTTAACTAAATGTTCACATTGGTTATCTCGCATTGTGACTGACTGACTGCAAATGCCATATTGTCATGAATGTAATTGTTAATTGTGGATCACAAAAAGTTGATGAGTGTTATTGTGGACACTTTGAGAATGATGAAATAACTGAATAACCCAGCAGTATATTAGCACTGTTTACATCCTTTTTAGGATATAAACCGTTCTGCATATCGGAAACATTATTAATGTGTGTCAAGGCCTTGAGCTGAGGAACATATTTTGTGCTTATGCAGTATTTACAACCATTAAGTAGTGAATATATTGAATAGTAGTACTCAGTGGTAGTTAGTGGTCACCCGTGTTTGATATATTGGGAAGCTCTAGGGGTGAGTGTTGGTTGGAATGCATTTTGCGCCAGTGGCCAGACATGAGTGTCAGACAAACAAGCTCCAGAAGGTCTGAGATTCAAAAGTTTATACCGAAATCAGCCCATCTACACAGGAAGTGAAACTGAAATGCACGCTGGGGTTCTGACCTGGTAATGTGTGGTGGCAGCCACAGGTAATGGTATCATGTTTACAGTGATCAAAAGCAGCTGTGGCGTGTGTGTGTGCTGCTATATCAGCCGGCTGGCTGATGGCCCAAGGATAGAAATTGCTGTTGTATCCTAGAGTAGCGTTTCCCTAGCCAGTCCTCGGGAATCCCCAAATAGACCGTGTTTTTTGGCCCCTGGATTGTGGACTGTCTGGCAGAGAGCTGGGAGACAGCAAAATCATGGATTGTCTGGGGGACTCCATGGACCAGGTTGGGAGACACTGCTCCAGAGGTCAGTGTTTAACTGTTTGCAATGACCAACCGCCTCAATTCATGTTGCTCTAGTTTGAAACATCTGATGAACAAGTAACTCGGTGGATTTAAATCTGAATCGTATAAAAGCATTCCAAAATATTAAGCACATCTGTGTCTTTCTGTTGCAGAAGCATTGATGTGTAATCTCTGTGTTACTCTGTTATATGTAATTCATCGTCATATGTGTTTCATGGCTAAGGGATAAGAATAAACTGATAAGAACATACTAAGTATGATTTCAGTGTGGGGAAAATCTGCTATCCTACTATGAGGCTTCGTGTCCCTGCGCGTTCCATAATGATGTCACCCAAAGGAATGTACCAATGAAACTGTCATGGGGGATGACTCCTATTACAGTACCTCTCCCATGTCTCCCTGTGTCACGCAGTGTACAAAACAAGATATTTACCACAATCATACTAAGCAATGTGAGATGACACAGATGACAGCAACCTCGTGTCCAAGTCAGCGGCTAAAGAAATTAAACGCTCACCTGCGTCTGAGCAGCAGTGAGCACTTTCCAGTTTTAATTTAGTCCACCATCAACAACATAAATAAAATATACATTTTCCACTCAAGCTTTATAAACATTGCTCCAAATTATGCATAGGATTTTTTCGATTGAGACGGAAACACCTAACAGAGTCATCTTGAGGAGGACCATGGTAACTGTTACTGCTGTACACAGGGGTGGACAGTCTCTTGAATGAACTCTATCAGTGCTGATGTCACTGAGCTACAGCAGTCCACACTCATGCTAAGGTTAGCTGTGCTGAGCTGAGTAAATAGGACATCCCACTATAGGAGGAACAGCACCTTCACAGGAAGGACATCCCCAATTACCATGCTATGCATTCTTCTCATCCATGGGGGGGGGCAAAACAACATGCCTCACCCCACCAACCCACACATCTTGTGGGTAGACTGAAGAAGCTGCCCTCAAACATCCCAGGTTAAAGTTCTAGAAATTTACTCTCCCCCATCGTGCCCCACTTGCTCGTCTTCCAGGGGGAACTGAGACAGAGCGAAGGCCTCGAGGACAAAGGCGCGACACATGGGGCAGTGCTGGACGCGTGACACGCAACCGTCGCACAGGCAGGCATGTCGGCAGGGCAGCAGCACACGGTTCACGGGGGCATTCTGGCACACCACACAGTCTCGGCCGGCCCCGGGGACCGCCCCCTCGTCTTCATCCTCGTCCTCCTGAGTCGTCCCGGTCTGGGGTCCTCCGGCCTGATTTGACCTTTCCTGCTCCATGCCAGAGGTGGGGTCTGTGCTTTCAGCCTGACACCCGTCCCCAGTGGACATGAAGAGTGGCTAGGGACAGAGAGAGTCCAAAGTGACAAGGTCTGGTCAGGCAAGCAGCCGTTCATATGCCTCAGATGTCACTGTATGGCATCCTCTAATAGTCACGTGCCTGTGATTGTGATGCTATTAGCACTGTCCTACCCTTGGTACTAACATATTACAAAACTTAAGGGGTTAAATGGAAGTATGGGGGTGGAAATGCAAGTATGAAATACCTGTAAAGAACTCAAGTCGAGCCCAAAATTGCACATTAAATTGACTACATTACAGATATTCAGCATGTTTTTGCAAAATATGCCTGCTTCATGTGGAGTTGGATAGACTATCAACTCTGTTCTTTTCTGAAACAATAAGCACAATTAACCATGAGCCCTGCAAGCTGTAATAATAAGCAAACTTTGTAATAATAAGCAAGCTGTAATAATAAGCAAACTCTGAGTGCACAGTGCAGTACCTTGAGCTCATACATATTCCCCTGCACTGTGAGCAGGTACTGGAATAGGATCCGCTCCGATAGCCGGTATTTCTCATCAGGCACATGGACCACGGTCACACTGGCTACCTGAAATGGCAGAGCACAGGCTACAGCGTGCAGCCAAGGCGCAGAGCTCTGCCACCACTCGTGGAGGTACGATGTCGTACTTACAACGTCATATACGTCCCGTGTCTCTGGCTCTGCGAGCGTGAGTAGCAGCACCAGGGGGTAGCACGCCCGGGGCAGGATCCCAAAGTGCGAGATGCCCAAAGCAGCAGGCATCTGTGTCAGACGCTCCTCGGGGTCCTCCTTGCCGATGCTGACGGTTCGGTCAAGCTCCAACTCAAATGCAGGAGACGGGGGTGCATACTATTGACAGTTATTATCACTTGACAGTTATTCTGAGTCAATTCAAATTCATTATCCCAGCTTAATGAATGGCCACTTTGCGTAAGAACCAATTATTTCCTGCATTATTAATTAAAGACTGTGCTGCTGCAGAATGATGGTTCACCACTGGAGCTGAAAGGATACTGGAAGGTCTGGACATGCTGGTACTGGAAATGCAGCGCCTCCTGGAAGTGCTGCGGGGTACTGATGGGAGGCCCACATTGGTGGGCATGGAGGGCAGCCTGGAGACCCTGAACCCTGCAGCCCCAGTAACAGCTGAGGGTGCACTCGTCTAGGCAGCGGGGCCGCAGAACCACGCCCCCTGTGGCGGGACAGCGCTACAATTAACAAGTGGGGACTGCGGGAGCTTCAAACGGATTTCTCGGGCTATTAGGCAAAGCAGGAAATACTGATTTCTATCTAGCAACTTTACCCCCCCCCCCCGTAATCCCTTTCTTCCTGCGTCAGCTGTTCACGACGTGCCTGGTCTGGACTGCAATTGCCTGTTTACGATCTTAATCTACAGGTAATAACATTGGCTGAGGTACAAATACGGTTTTAGCAATCATTTGCGAAGTATTTTGCGAAGATTGCTGGCTATATTGTAGAATTGTCCGGATTTACAAACCTATGTAAGATCTTCCCCGAATAGCCCTGATGGGCTGCCGGTGTGCCTTTACCTGTCACGGAGGCAGGAGCTGAACCCAGTTCCAGGGCAAACGGATTAGTCACCTGGACCATCCGCTTCTCTGGGATGTTCGCTACAGAGTCCGCATCCTCCGAACTGCGTAAAATTATCGGTACATCAAACCCAAACCTTGAAAAACAAGAAGAACTTGTCAGTACAGTTTCTTCAACATATTCTGAACCCCCATTCTTTTCCTCGCCCAGTGATACTTGAACAACCGGTGAACGCTAGTGCATTTTCTGCTACTGATGCTGTTATTAGTTTTGTCTTTTAATAAACGACAAATATGTGTGTTTCCCGAGATGTCATAACACCATGCAATTACTGTGTTAGGCAATTGCATCCGGGTGGGAGGTTAAGTTGGACTGAAACCTCCAAATGATGAACTCTACCAAAAGTGATTAAATACACAATAAAGTAGAAGCGATTGAATACATGACATAAGATCATAAACTGTCATATCCTTCGATCAATATTAATCAACCACTTTACTATGGAATCCAACCAAGGACAGTGTCAATAAAGAAACGCCACCCGTCCCTCTTCAACCCGATAGCCTCAAGTTCAATAAAAGCGATTTTAACAGCGGACATACCAGCCTAGAACCATTGCAACGGTAATGATAAAACAGAGCGACACGATGCTAATATAAAAAGGAGGACAGTATTCGTAAAGCATCACTAAAAACCCCGCAGCCATGTCGGAACCGTATCGACGTAGAAATACAGTAGGGCAGCATCTTCCGTCATGTAACTACGGTGGCCGAGAGGGGACCTTCAATACAAAAGGCGTGAGGGCGGGAGCTGGCGACCTGCGCGGCACTGCAGTGTGACATGTGGCCAGGGCGTAACCCGCAATATTCAAACAACACCTGGCGTATTTATTCATTATTGAAAATACGTCAAGCGATAAGACGAAGGGGAGTGTCGATAGACATGAAAACAACTGTAAAGCACTCTTGTACAACTCCATTTCAGACCTCTCAATTCTGGTGTCACATCAGTTAAAAAGATACCGAAATATGGGCATCTATTATGCATTTTTAAATGACGTAAGTCTATATTACTTCAATATGATCTTGTGGGGAATTGATTATAGTTTCTATAAATGGCCTCTAGGGGGCATGCTGTATCAAAAAATGCTTGTAAAACTTGTAAAAACGTCCATCGGAAAAAGGTTTAGAGGATTTAAACTCGTAAAACAAAATCCACCGTTTAACATTAATATTACTGTATACTTTTACTGTTTTGTAATTTTATTTGAAACATTAGCATTTAACGATATGTAGACGGAAAATTAAACGCTACTTTCGTACCGACTGAGTGTAAAGATTTCGTGTGAGGTAACTTCCGTCAGACTAAACCTGTGAGGCCGTAATGCTGGTGGTTATTTCAAAATGTGAATATATCAGTGGTAGGTGTACAGTGAAATCAAGGTGCACCAATGGAAGTTAAAAACATAGACTATAGCTGGAAGGCTGTTGATTTATGCCCCAGAGAATGATGCTGCTGTATTAAACTGGAACATAAACTTGTACGTGTACACACACGTAAGATGAATTTAATAAGTTACGTGCAAAGCGCAACAGCTAACGGTCAGTGTCATTAATGAACTGGACTGTAAAATCTGAAACGACGATAGTGATGAAAATTAAATATGATAACATGTTTTAATACAGATCATGTTTAAATGTTTGATGTAAAATTAATGGTTTGCATGTTTATGAACAGATCTGTATATGCAGGTAATAGTCACCTTGTAGACTGATTCCATATTCGGTAAAATCCTGTTTGAATAACAATTTTATCCATCCATCCATCCATCCATCTTATAACTGCTTAGTAGTAGTGCAAATATATAATCATTACTGACAGAGAAACCATCAATCTGCAATGTATCTGACTAAACTTATGAGCAGACAAACTCTCAGGAGCACAAGAACATTCGAGTGTCCATTCTTCCATGTCAAGTGCTTCCTCACAATGCCCCATTAGCTTGCTGTACTCTTTATAAATGCCTTTCCCCAGTTTCAGACTAAAAATAGTTTTACAGATGAGCCTGCTTCTAGCAAGGTTCTCATTTTGAAATAACACGTGTCTGTTGGACGCTGTCCAGCTCGGACAAGTTGTTTTTCTTCTTCTTCTTCTTCCTTTCTCTCTCTCTCTCTCTCTCTCTCCCTTTCTCTCTCGAGAGAGTTTCGGCAGTGATCCGCTGCTTCCCCACCTGGTTGCCGTGGCAGGAACATGCTTGCAGTAACCTTAGCTGTTACGAGCGAGAGGGAGGTAAACATTTGGAACGGCAGAAAGGCGAGCTGACACGGCGAGTGACCTTAAGGAAAGCCTGCGACTCGCCACTTTGGCTTCTCCCCACGAAGACATCTGCCCTTGTTTGGCCCTGAGCGAGGCTGCAGCTGGAATGTAGCTCGTATCTCCGCACAGCCGTTACTGTGCTGGCGGTGATTTGTGGGGGGGGGGATGCTGAGAATCCCTCTGACCCACCGGAGAGGCCCTCGCTCTGAGGCTAACAGCTGACAGGCCTTGCTCCTGCCCAAACTGGAGGCCACGCCCCCTACTGCGACCTCCCCGACATGGACGACACCCCCCCGCCAGTCTGCAGGTCTCTGGTTCTGTGGTATATGTTCCCTTTGTGTCCCTGTGGAGATGGCCACATCTCAGGGTAAGCTCACTGTGCCGTCAAGGAGCTGTATGGACGACCCCACCACCCCCGCCCCCGCAGCCTCAGCTCTTGGTCGCAGCGTCTCTATTTCCCCAAAGTGATAAGCCTGTCTGTGGTCCAGGTGCCAGGTAGACGTCCCTGTGACACTGCCCCCCCCCACAGGCCCAAAGGGCCCCTGAAGGGCTGCCAGGCCATTGTGACCCCAGCCCTGCAATTCACACGTCTGATACTCCTCCGCGGCGGAGCCTGGGCGTGTGTG